>CM022955.1:35502288-35571891 GCA_012931725.1 Litsea cubeba | reverse complement strand
GACCAGGATCCTTATGGCTGTAGGGGGTTATACCAAATTACTGGCATAAGATGACACTCAGGAACCCATTCTTCATCGGAGAGATATTCCCTGTTTCAAGGGACTCCTCCCACTCATCTGTGTAGTTGGATTTGAATCCATCATCGGTGTCGCTGGACTCGTATCCATCAATGGAGAATCCAACTACCGAATTGCAAGAGTATGATTGATGGACCGCGCTCCTGCTCGTTCTACCGAGGTCGCGGATGTGGGAGTCGTTTGGTTCCGACCCTTTCGTAACCGGGGGGCAAGGGCGTGCATCAACATTTCTTTTTTTTTTGTGGGTGTGCCAGATTTTCTATTTTTACTTGGAATTGCAAGTGGTGATCCGGAGATCAACCTTCGCAAGTAAAAAGGATATCAACTTCTTTCAAGTTTTCCATTGCACATATATTTAAGAAAGAGACATTTTCTTGATTTGCCGTGAAAGGCGATTTTTTTGGCATTTATAGCCGATTTTGGCGTTTATAGCCGATTTTTGGCGTTTATAGCCGATTTTGGCGTTTATAGCCGATTTACAATCCTTATCAATAATGAAAGACAAGAATTGTGATTTTTGTCTCTTTTGAAAAAATACAAACTACAATGAAAGCAGAGAAGGAGGATCTAACTTCTCAGGAGATTGTGGGGGACTTGTTTAGATTGACGGTCGCAAGCCATATGTGGGCTTCGCCATCATCCATGCAGATGAGAACAGAGGATGCTATTTGATTCGCTTGGCTTGGCTATAACCTCGGGTTTTTAGAAGACAAAGACCAAAGGAAGGTCCTATGTCCAATAAAAAACCGAGTAGACGGGAAAAGCCATATCTAAGCCATTGGAGGCAGGAGGAGAGGCAAGGACCTTGGGGGGGGGGGTACCCCCCAAGGGACTTTTGTCACCTTGTTGCGGTGGCCGGTGTAGAACTTCCACAAGTTTTCTCTCTTTTTTCTTTTCTCTGGATTCTGACTGCTGTCTGTTGATGTTCGTTGTCTGTCCGTTTTTTTTTCTTCTTGGAGAGCCCTCCTATTTATAGGCTTTTAGGTAGCCTTTTAGGTGGGTTTATGGGCTTTTATTGTCATTAAGCCGCATAATGGGAGGAGTTACAAAATTGAATTGTTTATTTTGTAACTCCTTTTTCTTGGCTTCTGATTGGCCGGAGGAGATTGAGGGTATTTAATCGCCTTTAATCGCCATGATGGGAGGAGTTTCATGGGTTAAATGCCATGAATTTCTTGACTTGTAACTCCCGAATGCTTGCTTCTGATTGGGCCGTCCAAAGAAATGGATTAATGACTGTAATAAAGCTAGTCAATTAATCGCATTAAGTGGTCGCCGAGCAGCTGAAGAGTCGCGGGCCGTGCCACGTCTTTTGAGATTCTTCTGTTGATGATCATCGATGGATCTTCATGTAGATCGACATCAGATGACCATGTAATTTCAGGTGTTTGTTGCCAACAGCGGGTCGGTGCCATCTGTCCTGTCGATTTCTCGATCGGTCGGGTGGAAAGCACACTTTTTTTGGTTGACCGGGTGGCGATCAATACTGTCTTCGATACTCTTGATGATTTACCCGTGTTTTGGACGGATGTCAGAGGACTTGGTGTCTCAAAAGCATGAATTTTGGAAAGTACCAGAGGCTGGGCTCCTCGAATCGCGAAAAAACGGCGAAAACCGGGGTTTCCGGGGCTTTCCCGGTGACCCCGGGGTCCAAGGTCGCCGGCGACCCTGGCCCCCTGCGACCCTGGGAGGGTTTTCCCCCTTTCGTGTCCCGTTTTGCGTCCGTTTTTACTTTTTTCTGATTCTTTTTTTCTTCTGTACTTTTCCTTGACATTTTGACCATTTATTGGCCTGATTTCTTTGTAGGAAACCTGATGAGAATCCTTGCATTTTATTTGCAAAGTTTCCAATTTCCTGAGAAAGCCGAAGACTTTGTCGCGCAGAGCTGCCGATTTTTCGTCAGAAGCTGAAACGGGCCAAACGATGTCGGAATGACCTGAAATTTGGTGTGAAGCTCCTGAGCAATAAATAAGACCAACCATAGGCTTTTTTTAGTTTCGAAGCCGTTTGGGGTCCTATCACCTACAGACTTGCTTTTTGTCGCGATGAAGATGTCGCGGTTTGATGTGTGGTCAACCGATGTCCGATTGACTTGAAATTTGACAGGGAACCTATTGGAGTCATTTTAAGATGATCCATAGGTTCTGTCTTGGAAACCATGGTCCCGGAGAGCTTTTGTCGTCGAGAGCTCCTTTTCGGCTGTCGGAGAAGCGAAGTTAGGCCAAATGATTTTGAAATGGCCCGAAACTTCTTGTGTACTCTTTTGGCTGTCTGGAAGAATCTTGCAGTTTTTGTTTGATTCTGACAAGATTTGATTTTTGGAAGCAGCATTGCCTATTTATGGCAGGTTGCGACTTCATGTAGCTCTTTGGATCTTGAAAAGGCAAAGTGACATTTTTGGTGTCAACAATGATGCCTCCTGCATGGCTTCTTTGAATCGAGGTGGCATGAAATCACTGAGAGTGAATTTCCTTACCCCCTTTGAAGTCTCTGGAAGGGATATTTTTGTTGCCTCCAGTGAAACGGTAGAGGAAGCCTCTGCCTTTTCTTTGACCTCTTGTTTTGGCTGGGTCTTCTCTTGCCGTTTAAGCTTGAGGAGATGTTTCCTAGCCTGCCTTCGCTGTTGAGCTGTAGGCTTTGTTTTCACGACCTCCCAATTTTCATCTTCCAGGAGATCGGGATGTACCCATATCGGTTGTCCGTCTGGTGTCGGGTAAGGAACCAGTTCCTCGGACGCTTGGATTGATTTGATCACCTTGAAGGAAGTAGTGATCTTTTTCTTCGGTGATTTTGATGTTTGTCCACATGTCACCATGTTGACGGAGGCAGGCCCATAGTTTTTGTCAAAGGTGATGACTCCATTTTTCCACATCTCGTTTATTTTCTCCCTCACAACGAAGCATTGATTGAGAGGATGCGAGATCATCTGGTGGTATGGACAGTACCGAGGATCGTTGGTTTTGCCAACATCACCCGGTCTTTTTGGTTCAGGCAAGGTGAGCTTGCCGTTTTCCACAAAAGCCCCGAAGATTTCATCAACATCTTCATCAAATGGGTATTTCTTCTCTACTCGTTCTTTGAAGGCATCTGAGAGTTCAGGTCTCTTACCAGCAACTTTATTTTCAGCTTTCTTTGGTGGCTGAGGAGCTGACTTGGTCTGCACAGTGAGGACCTCTTTTTTCTTTGGTTTAGAGGTTGCAATGGCGGTTGGCTCTTTTCTTGATGATTTCTGACTGTTGAGGTCTTTAATCACCGTTTCAGCTTCCATGAAGCTTCTAGGAGTTCTCCCAGGTTTTTTGATTTGTTGCCGATGATCATGGAGCGGATTCTGGCTCTCATGTTGTTTCGGCAAATGTCGACTAGCGACGCTTGTGGCAATACATCAGAGCATTTGTATGCCATTGCTTTCCACTTGTGAATGAAGTCATATGTTGATTCATGCTCCCCCTATTTTGGGCTGCACAGCTGAGCCATAGTAGCGGGATGATCCTCACCTTTGAAGTGAGTCAGGAAGCATGTCTCTAGCATGGCCCAGTTTGGATTGAGTCTTCCGGCAGAGTGGAGTACCAATCGAAGGCCGTACCTTTAGGGTACTTACAAAGAGACGGATCTTGAGTGCATCTTGATCCTCGATAGCTCCCGTTAGGATCTTGAAGTGGATGACATGCTGTCTGGCCGATCCTTTCCCCATATATGTTTTGGAGAGTAGGATGCTTGAATTTGGTGGGGAACGGGACCGAGTTCATCCATAAGGGATATGGTGGCTTGATCCCATGCTCCTTGAGTATATCCTCTTCTTTTTCTTTGGCGAGGATACTGTCTACGTCCTTTTGGTAAGGGCGCGTGACTCATTTTCTTCTCCATTTACCTCGTCGTTTTGATGATTCGGAGGAGGTTCATTGTTTCGCCTGATTTTGGAAGGCGAGGAGAAGGTTTTTCCATCAGAGTTTCAATCCTCTACTGGCCCTATTCCAACTGCTGGATGCGGGTGATCGCATCTTCTGGAGGTGGATTGCGGGGTGGTGGCTCAGAATTTGTAGCCAAGACATTCATCCTTCGTGATTCGAACGAAGAAACTGTCCTAGTGACTGAGCTGGGGCTCATTCTTTTTGAAGAAGAGCTTGAGGAAGGATCACTCTGCCTCCTTTGCTTGAAGGAGCAGGGGATTCTTTTGATGTCTTCTTGTCCTTGAGACACTGCGGGTCGTTCGGACGTCGGACATTGGATTTTTGTTGCTGATTTTTTGGCGCCTTCTGGTTTTTCCAACCATAGGGACGCAGCAACTTGGTTGGGTCTTTCTTTTTCGACCCATTTGGGAGAGACTTGAAGTGTTGGAGGCTGGGTCCTTTGCTTCTTTAGTCTCTTTTGCCGGTATGACGCGTGGCGGCGTATACGACGAGCAATTTGAGCTTCGGTAAGCTCTGGCTGGGCTTTGACGATGAAGGATGTGCTCCCTCTGGCGCAGCAGCCGAGCCTGTCTTCTTTGCAGCTGGGCAAGGACAGGATGCGAACCCTGTCCTTCGCCTGTTGCAGCGAAGCTTTGAATTTTTGGAGTTCGGCCCCTATAGAGATGAAGGGTCGAACTGTAGGTTTATAGGCCTTAGCAGGTGCTTGTAGAGGCCTTGTGATGCATGATCTAATTTTGGGCTTGTATGAACAAGCCGGCTCATGCTGGGATGACTTGGAAGTCAGGTTGGAGATGGGTCTCTCCTCTTTTATGTAAGCAAGAGGGTAGAACTGGTTCTCCTTGAGTGGGGCCAGGAATGCTGGCTTAGTGGATGTTTGGGACCTTCTTTGTTTTGGTGAAGGTCTTGGGGACCAAGTCTTGGGATAGACCTGGTTGCTTGCAGGTCGAGGCTTCGTGGGGGTGCCACGGGCTTCAGGCCTTCTGGTGCTCGCCTTTGGTGTCACGGTAGTGACACGTTGAGAGGCGAGTTTCTGCTTCTTGGAGGGAGCAGCTTGTTCCTCGAGAAGTGGGAATGGTCCCAGCATCCCAAAGACGATAGTCCAGGGAGTCGATGTCGACCCGGAGTTCAGAGAGTTGCCGAGGGAGTTGACACTTCAGCAGCTGATGGGGCGCTTGTAGGTGCACGCAGTTGCTTCTGTTGAAGCATGATTTGGCGCTTGTTCTCATCGAAGGTAATGGTAAGCGATGCTGCCATTGTTAGTTTTTTTCGAAAATTTATGAACAAGACTACATCCATTAGTAATCACAAGAATATAATGATCATAAATGGGAAGTTCTATGGTTTCGTCTTTTCAAATTGCTCGAGGGAGATGACCCAAGCAATATGAGGAAGGCAAAATGCTATAGAGGGTACAATTGTTCTGATGGCAGGTATGGTAAGCCCAGAATGAGCGTCCTAGTGACTGCTAGAAGCAATTGTGAACTTAAATTCGACTTATCGAGAAGCAAAGCTTGCTCGAGATAAGAAGAATATAAAGTTTGGAGTTACAGATGTGCCGGTCGCAATACAGTAGACCCTGAAAGGGCATACTAGTACTGCTAGACACAAATGTTTTGAGACCGCATCCATGAGATGAGATTCTCTGTTTTGAAAGGGCAAAATTGGATTCATCAAAGAGAGCAGATGGTATTCCAATCTGAACACCGAGCTCAGCGATTTCCGCGAGCGCCAGTGCTCAGAAAGAAATGAACCATAATTTCTCGAATCTGAATCTAAAAAATGACGAGTTTTTTTTTTAAGGCCATATCGGGTTCATCAAAGAGAGCAAAAGGCACTCCAATCTGAACACGGGCTCAGCGATTTCCGCGAGCGCCAGTGCTCAGAAAGGAGAAGACCAAGATTTCTCCAATCTAAACCCAAAATGACGGAAGTTTTTTTTTTGAAGATTTTGAAGATTTTTTTTTAAAAACATTTTTTTTATTTTTTATTTTTTTTATATTATATTTTTTTTCATATTTTTTTTTTGAAAAATTTTTATTTTTTATTTTTTATTTTAACATTTTTATTTTTTTAAAAAATTTATTTTTTTTAATTTATTTAAAAGACGAGAGAGTACACATAGGCCTCCTAACCCGGTCTTATGAAATCTTGATTGATAGAATTGCCCCCAGGTAAGGGTAGGATTACTTAATGAACCCGTTTGGAGGACCCTTGCCTAGAACAGTCAGCTGTCTCCACACTCTGGACAAGGCTTTTCTTTGAATCAACCATGATCAAAGAACATAGTTGGTTTACCCTTAGTGGTCTATGTCTTTTTTTTGTTTTATATATATATATTTTGATTTTTAATGAACTCATCGAAGAGAGAAACGATGGCCCAAACCTTAGTCGAACAGGCTCAACATTTCTGCAAAGCGCGATGAACGATAGGAACGGATCAAGGTTTCTCAATTTTGAATCCAAAATGAGTAATCTAAATTTTTTTTATTTTTTATTATATTTTTTTTAGATCTTTAATGAACTCATCGAAGAGAAACGATGGCCCAAAACCTTAGTCGAACAGGCTCAACATTTTTGCAAGCGCCATGAACTATAGGAACGGATCAGGTTTCTCAATTTTGAATCCAAAATGAGAAATCTAATTTTTTTATTTTTTATTATATATTTTTTTTTAGATCTTTAATGAACTCATCGAAGAGAAAACGATGGCCCAAACCTTAGTCGAACAGGCTCACATTTCTGCAAGCGCGATGAACGATAGGAACGGATCAAGGTTTCTCAATTTTGAATCCAAATGAGAAATCTAATTTTTTTTTATTATATATTTTTTTAGATCTTTATGAACTCATCGAAGAGAAACGATGGCCCAAAACCTTAGTCGAACAGGCTCAACATTTCTGCAAGCGCGATGAACGATAGGAATGGATCAAGGTTTCTCAATTTTGAATCCAAAATGAGAATCTAATTTTTATTTTTTTATATTTTTTTTGAAAAGAGAATGAGCAGAAAATAAATTCAAAGAATTAGAAATTCCCAAAAAATCTCATCTCATTTTTTTAGATGCGGAATCCAACATAGGCACCAATTATAAAGTAGCGAAGGAATCGAGAAAAGAAATATAAGCATAGAGCAAAATATATGATAATGAAATATTTCATTTCTAGCATCATGTTCTCAAATAAACGGGTCCCACCGGGTGTGCCAGCTTGATGGACCGCCCTCCTGCTCGGTTCTACCGAGGTCGGCGGACGTGGGAGTCCGTTGGGTCCGACCCTTTCGTAACCGGGGGGCAGAGGCGCGCATCAACATTTTTGTTGTGTGGGTGTGCCAGATTTTATATTTTACTCGGAATTGCAAGTGGTGATCCGGAGATCAACCTTCGCAAGTAAAAAGAAATCAACTTCTTTCAAGTTTTCCATTGCACATATATTTAAGAAAAGAGACATTTTTCTTGGTTTGCCGTGAAAGGCGATTTTTTTGGCATTTATAGCCGATTTTGGCGTTTATAGCCGGTTTCTGGCGTTTATAGCCGATTTTGGCGTTTATAACCGATTTACAATCCTTATCAATAATGAAAGACAAGAGTTATGATTTTTGTCTCTTTTGAAAAAATACAAACTACAATAAAAAGCAAGAAAAGGAGGATCTAACTTCTCAGGAGATTGTGGGGGTCCCGTTTAGATTGACGGTCGCAAGCCATATGTGGGCTTCACCATCATCCATGCAGAGGATGCTATTGATTCGCTTGGCTTGGCTATAACCTCAGCTTTTTAGAGGACAAAGACCAAAAGGAGGTCCTATGTCCAATAAAAAACTGAGTAGACGGGCTGAAAAGCCACATCTAAGCCATTGGAGGCAGAAGGAGAAGGCAAGGACCTTGGGGGGGGGGTACCCCCAAGGGACTTTTGTCACCTTGTAGTGGTGGTCGGTGTAGAATTTCCACAAAGTTTTCTCTCTTTTCCTTCTCTGAATTTCTGTGCTTTTTTCTGATCTGGGATCTAGTCTCGTTTTTCCGATGATCTCTGTGTTTTTTTCCGATCTGTTTCTTCTTGGAGAGCTCTCCTATTTATAGGCTTTTAGGTAGCCATTTAGGAGGGTTTATGAGCCTTAATTGTCATAAAGCTACATAAAGGGAGGAGTTACAAGATTTAAGTGTTTATTTTGTAACTCCTTTTTCTTGGCTTCTGATTGGCCGGAGGAGATTGAGGGCATTTAATCGCTTTTAATCACCATGATGGGAGGAGTTTCATGGGTTAAATGCCATGAATCTCTTGACTTGTAACTCTCGGATGCTTGCTTCTGATTGGTCCATCCAAAGAAATGGATTAATGACTGTAATAAAGCTAGTCAATTAATCGCATTAAGTGGTCGCCGAGCAGTTGAAGAGTCGCGGGCCGTGCCGCGTCTTTTGGGATTCTTCTGGCGATGATCATCGATGGATCTTCATGTTGATCGACATCGGATGACCATGTAACTTCAGGTGTTGGTTGCCAACAGTGGGTCGGTGCCATCTGTCTTGTTGATTTCTCGATCGGTCGGGTATAAAGCACACTTTTTTTGGTTGACCGGGTGGCGATCAATGTTGTTTTCGATACTCTTGATGATTGACCCGTGTTTTTTACGGATGTCAGAGGGTTTGGTCTCTCAAAAGTATGAGTTTTGGAAACTACCAGAGGCTGGACGCTTCGAATAGCAGAAAAACGGCGAAAACCGGGGTTTCCGGGGCCTTCCCGGCGATCCCGGGCTCCAGGGTCGCAGGGGCCTGCGACCCTGGGGGGGTTTTCCCCCTTTTTGTCTCGTTTTGTGTCCGTTTTTGCTGTTTTTCGATTCTTTTTTTCTTCTGTATTTTTCCTTGACATTTTGACCATTTATTGGCTTGATTTCCCTGTAGGAAACCTGATAAGAATCCTTGCATTTTGGTTTCAAAGTTTCTAATTTCCTGAGAAAGCCGAAGACTTTGTCGCGCAGAGCTGCCGATTTTCTGTCAGAAGCTGAAACTGGGTCAAACGATGTCGGAATGACCTGAAATTTGGTGTGAAGCCTCCTGAGCAATAAATAAGACCAACCATAGGCTTTTGTTTGAGTTTTGAAGCTGTTTGGGGTCCTATCACCAGTAGACTCGCTTTTGTCGCGATGAAGATGTCGCGGTTTGATGTGCGGTCAACCGATGTCCGATTAACTTGAAATTTGACAGGGAACCCATTGGAGTCATTTTAAGATGATCCATAGGCTCTGTCTTGGAAACCATGGTCCCTGAGAGCTTTGCCGTCGAGAGGCCTGATTTGGCTTCCGAACGTCAAACTATGGTCAAATGTTGTCGAAATGACCTGAAATTTGACGTGCAGCCCCTTGTAAGCATTTTGAAGCCGTCCATGTGCTCTATCTGATGAGTGATGGCCTCGGCGGTTCTTGCTGCCGAGAGGCTTGATTTAGCTGTTCGAGGGTTGATGTAGGGTCAAACATTGTCGATTTGACTCGAAACTTGACGTGGAGCCTTTTGGATGTATTTTGAGACCATCCATTGGCTCTGATCGAAGATTTGGTGCCTCCGATGCTTTCGTCGCCGAGAGCTCCTTTTCGGCTGTCGGAGAAGCGAAGTTAGGCCAAATGATTTTGAAATGGCCCGAAACTTCTTGTGTACTCCTCTTTTGGCTGTCTTGAAGGATCTTGCAGTTTTTGTTTGATTCTGACAAGATTTGATTTTTTGGAAGTAGCCTTGCCTATTTATGGCAGGTTGCGACTTCATGTAGCTCTTTGGATCTTGAAGAGGCAAAGTGAAATTTTTGGTGTCAACAACGACTGAAACATGGGATTTTCCAACACTTTGGCTCGAAAAAGGCCCGTCGGGGGCCTAGAATGTTAAACGGCTGCGGGAAAAATCGAAAACCAGCACGAGCACTTCGCTCGAGGGTAGAGTAAGTTATAGAAACTGGCAGTTCGCAAATAGGACTCTCGATTAGAGAATTACGAGTGAAGCATTGCATTTTCCAACACTTAGGCTTGAAAATAGCTCGCCAGGGGTCCGGAATGGTAAACGTCCCCCGGAAAAATCAAAAAACCGGCACGAGCACTTCCCTCGAGGGTAGAGTAAGTTGTAGGAATTGACGGTTCGTAAATAGAACTCCCGGTTAGAGAATTACGACTGAAACATGGGATTTTCCAACACTTTGGCTCGAAAACGGCCCGTCCGGGCCCGGAACGGCAAACGGCTGCGAGAAAAATCAGAAACCAGCACAAGTACTTCGCTCGAGGGTAGAGTAATTTTTAGGAACTGACTTTTCATAAATAGGACTCCCGATTAAAGAATTACGAGCGAAACATGGGATTATCCAACACTTAGGCTCCAAAACGGCCCGTCGGGGGTCCGGAAATGTAAAATGGCCCCAGAAAAATCAAAATCCAGCACGAGTACTTCCCTCGAGGTAGAGTGACTTGTAGGAACTGACTGTTCGCAAATAGAACTCCCGGTTAGAGAATTGCGCTGAAACATGAGATTTTCCAACACTTTGGCTCGAAAACGGCGCGTTGGGGGCCTGGAACGGGAAACGGCCCAAGGTAAAATAAAAAATCGGCACGACCAGTTCCCTCGAGGGTAGTGTAACTTGTAGGAACAGATGGTTCGCAAGTAGGACTCTCGATTAAAGAATTACGAGCGAAACATTGGATTTTCCAACACTTAGGCACGAAAATGCCCCGCCGGGTGTCCGGAATGGGAAAATGCCCCTCGAAAGTTTAAAAACCGTCACAGGCACTTCCCTCGAGGGTAGAGTAACTTGTTGGAACTGACGGGTCACGAATAGGACTCCCGGTTAGAGAATTACGACTGAAACATGGGATTTTCCAACAATTAGGCTCGAAAACAGCCCGTCGGTGGCCTGGAACGGGAAACGGCCATGGGAGAAATCGGAGACCGGCACGAGCACTTCGTTCGTTGGTAGGGTAACTTGTAGGCACTGATTGTTCACAAATAGGACTCCTAGTTAGAAAATTACAAGCGAAACATGTGATTTTCCAAAACTTAGGCTCGAAAACGGCCCGTCGGAGGACCGGAAAGGTAAACGGTACCCGAAAATACTCAAAACCGGTACGAGCACTTCCCTCGAGGGCAGAGTAACTTGTTGGAACTGACGGGTCGCGAATAGGACACCCGGTTAGAGAATTAAGACTGAAAGATGGGATTTTCCAACACTTAAGGCTCGAAAACTGCCCGCCGGGGGTCCGGAACGGGAAACGGCTGCCGGACAAAATCGAAAACCGGCACGAGCACTTCACTCGTGGGTAGAGTAACTTGTAGGCACTGACGGTTCGCAAATAGGACTCCCGATTAGAGAATTACGAGTGAAACATTGGGTTTTCCAACACTTGGGCTCCAAAACGGCCCACCGGGGGTCCAGAACGGGAAACGACATTCGGAAAAATAAAAAATCGGCACGAGCACTTCCCTCGAAGGTAGAGTAACTTGTAGGAACTGACGGTACAGAAGTAGGACTCTCGATTAGAGAATTACGACTGAAACATGGGATTTTCCAACACTTTTGCTCGAAAACGGCCTATCGGGGGCCCAGAACGGTAAACGGCTACGGGAAAAATCGGAAACCAGCACAAGCACTTCGCTCGAGGGTAGAGTAACTTGTAGGAACTGGCTTTTCATAAATAGGACTCCCGATTAGAGAATTACGAGCAAAACATGGGATTTTCCAACACTTAGGCTCCAAAAGGGCACGCTGGGGGTCCATAAACGGAAAATGGCCCCCTAAAAAATTGAAAACCAGTACAAGCACTTCCCTCGAGGGTAGAGTAACTTGTAGGAACTGACTATTCGCAAATAGGACTCCCGGTTAGAGAATTCCGCTGAAACATGAGATTTTCCAATACTTATGCTCGAAAACAGCCCGTCGGTGGCCTGGAACGGGAAACGGCGGGGGGAGAAATCGGAAACCGGCACGAGCACTTCGTTCGTGGGTGGAGTAACTCGTAGGAACTGAAGGTTCGCAAATATGACTCCCGGTTAGAGAATTACGACTGAAACATGGGATTTTCCAACACTTTGGCTTGAAAAAGGCCCGTCGGGGGCCTGGAATGTTAAACGGCTGCGGGAAAAATCTAAAACCAGCACGAGCACTTCGCTCGAGGGTAGAGTAAGTTATAGAAACTGGCAGTTCGCAAATAGGACTCTCGATTAGAGAATTACGAGTGAAGCATTACATTTTCCAACACTTAGGCTTGAAAACGGCTCGCCAGGGGTCCGGAATGGGAAACGGCACCCGGAAAAATCAAAAACCGGCACGAGCACTTCCCTCGAGGGTAGCGTAACTTGTAGGAATTGACGGTTCGTAAATAGAACTCCCGGTTAGAGAATTACGACTGAAACATGGGATTTTCTAACACTTTGGCTCGAAAACGGCCCATCCGGGCCCGGAACGGCAAACGGCTGCGAGAAAAATCGGAAACCAGCACAAGTACTTCGCTCGAGGGTAGAGTTAGTTTTAGGAACTGACTTTTCGTAAATAGGACTCCCGATTAAAGAATTACGAGCGAAACATGGGATTATCCAACAATTAGGCTCCAAAACGGTCCGCCGGGGGTCCGGAAATGTAAAACGGCCCTAGAAAAATCAAAATCCAGCACGAGCACTTCCCTCGAGGTAGAGTGACTTGTAGGAACTGACTATTCGCAAATAGGACTCCCGGTTAGAGAATTACGCTGAAACATGAGATTTTCCAACACTTTGGCTCGAAAACGGCGCGTTGGGGGCCTGGAACGGGAAACGGCCCAAGGTAAAATCGGAAATCGGCACGACCACTTCCCTCGAGGCAAGAGTAACTTGTAGGAATAGATGGTTCGTAAGTAGGACTCTCGATTAAAGAATTACGAGCGAAACATTGGATTTTCCAACACTTAGGCTCGAAAATGCCCCGCCGGGTGTCCGGAACGGGAAACTGCCCCTGGAAAGTTTAAAAACCATCACGGGCACTTCCTCGAGGGTAGAGTAACTTGTTGGAACTGACGGGTCACGAATAGGACTCCCGGTTACAGAATTACGACTGAAACATGGGATTTTCCAACAATTAGGCTCGAAAACAGCCCGTCGGTGGCCTGGAACGGGAAACGGCCGCGGGAGAAATCGGAGACTGGCACGAGCACTTCGTTCGTTGGTAGAGTAACTTGTAGGCACTGATTGTTCACAAATAGGACTCCTGATTAGAAAATTACAAGCGAAACATGTGATTTTCCAAAACTTAGGCTCGAAAACGGCCCGTCGGAGGACCGGAAAGGGAAACGGTACCCGAAAATACTCAAAACCGGCACGAGCACTTCCCTCGAGGGCAGAGTAACTTGTTGGAACTGACGGGTCGCGAATATGACACCCGGTTAGAGAATTAAGACTGAAAGATAGGATTTTCCAACACTTAAGGCTCGAAAACTGCCCGCCAGGGGTCCGGAACTGGAAACGGCCACCGGACAAAATTGAAAACCGGCACGAGCACTTCACTCGTGGGTAGAGTAAGTTGTAGGCACTGACGGTTCGCAAATAGGACTCCCGATTAGGGAATTACGAGTGAAACATTGGGTTTTCCAACACTTGGGCTCCAAAACGGCCCACCGGGGGTCCAGAATGGGAAACGACATCCGGAAAAATAAAAAACCGGCACGAGCACTTCCCTCGAAGGTAGAGTAACTTGTAGGAACTGACGGTACGGAAATAGGACTCTCGGTTAGAGAATTACGACTGAAACATGGGATTTTCCAACACTTTGGCTCGAAAACGGCCCGTCGGGGGCCCAGAACGGTAAACGGCTACGGGAAAAATCGGAAACCAGCACAAGCACTTCGCTCGAGGGTAGAGTAACTTGTAGGAACTGGCCTTTCGTAAATAGGACTCCCGATTAGAGAATTACGTGCAAAACATGGGATTTTCCAACACTTAGGCTCCAAAATGGCACGCCGGGGATCCAGAAACGGAAAACGGCCCCCTAAAAAATCGAAAACTAGTACAAGCACTTCCCTCGAGGGTAGAGTAACTTGTAGGAACTGACTGTTCGCAAATAGGACTCCCAGTTAGAGAATTACGCTGAAACATGAGATTTTCCAATACTTATGCTCGAAAACAGCCCGTCGGTGGCCTGGAACGGGAAACGGCGGGGGGAGAAATCGAAAACCGGCACGAGCACTTCGTTCGTGGGTGGAGTAACTCGTAGGAACTGAAGGTTCGCAAATATGACTCCCGGTTAGAGAATTACGACTGAAACATGGGATTTTCCAACACTTTGGCTTGAAAAAGGCCGGTCGGGGGCCTGGAATGTTAAACGGCTGCGGGAAAAATCTAAAACCAGCACGAGCACTTCGCTCGAGGGTAGAGTAAGTTATAGAAACTGGCAGTTCGCAAATAGGACTCTCGATTAGAGAATTACGAGTGAAGCATTACATTTTCCAACACTTAGGCTTGAAAACGGCTCGCCAGGGGTCCGGAATGGGAAACGGCACCCGGAAAAATCAAAAACCGGCACGAGCACTTCCCTCGAGGGTAGCGTAACTTGTAGGAATTGACGGTTCGTAAATAGAACTCCCGGTTAGAGAATTACGACTGAAACATGGGATTTTCTAACACTTTGGCTCGAAAACGGCCCATCCGGGCCCGGAACGGCAAACGGCTACGAGAAAATTCGGAAACCAGCACAAGTACTTCGCTCGAGGGTAGAGTAATTTTTAGGAACTGACTTTTCATAAATAGGACTCCCGATTAAAGAATTACGAGCGAAACATGGGATTATCCAACACTTAGGCTCCAAAACGGCCCGCCGGGGGTCCGAAAATGTAAAACGGCCCTAGAAAAATCAAAATCTAGCACGAGCACTTCCCTCGAGGTAGAGTGACTTGTAGGAACTGACTGTTCGCAAATAGGACTCCCGGTTAGAGAATTACGCTGAAACATGAGATTTTCCAACACTTTGGCTCGAAAACGGCGCGTTGGGGGCCTGGAACGGGAAACGGCCCAAGGTAAAATCGGAAATCGGCACGACCACTTCCCTCGAGGGTAGAGTAACTTGTAGGAACAAATGGTTCGCAAGTAGGACTCTCGATTAAAGAATTACAAGTGAAACATTGGATTTTCCAACAGTTAGGCTCGAAAATGCCCCGCCGGGTGTCCGGAACGGGAAACTGCCCCTGGAAAGTTTAAAAACTATCACGGGCAATTCCCTCGAGGGTAGAGTAACTTTTTGGAACTGACGGGTCACGAATAGGACTCCCGGTTACAGAATTACGACTGAAACATGGGATTTTCCAACAATTAGGCTCGAAAACAGCCCGTCGGTGGCCTGGAACGGGAAACAGCCGCGGGAGAAATTGGAGACCGGCACGAGCACTTCGTTCGTTGGTAGAGTAACTTGTAGGCACTGATTGTTCACAAATAGGGCTCCTAGTTAGAAAATTACGAGCGAAACATGTGATTTTCCAAAACTTAGGCTCGAAAACGGCCCGTCGGAGGACCGGAAAGGGAAACAGTACCCGAAAATACTCAAAACTAGCACGACCACTTCCCTCGAGGGCAGAGTAACTTGTTGGAACTGACGGGTCGCAAATAGGACACCCGGTTAGAGAATTAAGACTGAAAGATGGGATTTTCCAACACTTAAGGCTCGAAAACTGCCCGCCGGGGATCTGGAACTGGAAACGGCCGCCGGACAAAATTGAAAACTGGCACGAGCACTTCACTCGTGGGTAGAGTAACTTGTAGGCACTGACGATTCGCAAATAGAACTCCCGATTAGAGAATTACGAGTGAAACATTGGGTTTTCCAACACTTGGGCACCAAAACGGCCCACCGGGGGTCTAGAACGGGAAACGACATCTGGAAAAATCAAAAACCGGCACGAGCACTTCCCTCGAAGGTAGAGTAACTTGTAGGAACTGACGGTACGGAAATAGGACTCTCGGTTAGAGAATTACGACTGAAACATGGGATTTTCCAACACTTTGGCTCGAAAACGGCCCGTCGGGGGCCCAGAACGGTAAACGGCTACGGGAAAAATCAGAAACCAGCACAAGCACTTCGTTCGAGGGTAGAGTAACTTATAGGAACTGGCTTTTCCTAAATAGGACTCCCGATTAGAGAATTACGAGCAAAACATGGGATTTTCCAACACTTAGGCTCCAAAACGGCACGCCGGGGGTCCAGAAACGGAAAACGGCCCCCTTAAAAATCGAAAACCAGTACAAGCGCTTCCCTCAAGGGTAGAGTAACTTGTAGGAACTGACTGTTCGCAAATAGGACTCCCGGTTAGAGAATTACGCTGAAACATGAGATTTTCCAATACTTATGCTCGAAAACAGCCCGTCGGTGGCCTGGAACGGGAAACGGCGGGGGGATAAATCGAAAACCGGCACGAGCACTTTGTTCGTGGGTGGAGTAACTCGTAGGAACTGAAGGTTCGCAAATATGACTCCCGGTTAGAGAATTACGACTGAAACATGGGATTTTCCAACACTTTGGCTCGAAAAAGGCCCGTCGGGGGCCTGGAATGTTAAACGGCTGCGGGAAAAATCGAAAACCAGCAGGAGCACTTCGCTCAAGGGTAGAGTAAGTTATAGAAACTGGCAGTTCGCAAATAGGACTCTCGATTAGAGAATTACGATTGAAGCATTGCATTTTCTAACACTTAGGCTTGAAAACGGCTCGCCAGGGGTCCGGAATGGGAAACGGCACCCGGAAAAATCAATAACCGGCACGAGCACTTCCCTCGAGGGTAGAGTAACTTGTAGGAATTGACGATTCATAAATAGAACTCCCGGTTAGAGAATTACGACTGAAACATGGGATTTTCCAACACTTTGGCTCGAAAACGGCCCATCCGGGCCCGAAACGGCAAACGGCTGCGAGAAAAATCGGAAACCAGCACAAGTACTTCGCTCGAGGGTTGAGTAATTTTTAGGAACTGACTTTTCGTAAATAGGACTCACGATTAAAGAATTACGAGCGAAACATGGGATTATCCAACACTTAGGCTCCACGGCCCGCCGGGGGTCCGAAAATGTAAAACGGCCCCTGAAAAATCAAGATCCAGCACGAGCACTTCCCTCGAGGTAGAGTGACTTGTAGGAACTGACTGTTCGCAAATAGGACTCCCGGTTAGAGAATTACGCTGAAACATGAGATTTTCTAACACTTTGGCTCGAAAACGGCGCGTTGGGGGCCTGGAACGGGAAACGGCCCAAGGTAAAATCGGAAATCGGCACGACCACTTCCCTCGAGGGTAGAGTAACTTGTAGGAACAGATGGTTGCAAGTAGGACTCTCGATTAAAGAATTACGAGGGAAACATTGGATTTTCCAACAATTAGGCTCGAAAATGCCCCGCCGGGTGTCCGGAACGGGAAACTGCCCCTGGAAAGTTTAAAAATCGTCACGGCCAATTCCCTCGAGGGTAGAGTAACTTGTTGGAACTGACGGGTCACGAATAGGACTCCCGGTTACAGAATTACGACAGAAACATGAGATTTTCCAACAATTAGGCTCGAAAACAGCCCGTCGGTGGCCTGGAACGGGAAACGGCCGCGGGAGAAATTGGAGACCGGCACGAGGACTTCGTTCGTTGGTAGAGTAACTTGTAGGCACTGATTGTTCACAAATAGGACTCCTGGTTAGAAAATTACGAGCGAAACATGTGATTTTCCAAAACTTAGGCTCGAAAACGGCCCGTCGGAGGACCGGAAAGGGAAACGGTACCCGAAAATACTCAAAACCGGCACGAGTACTTCCCTCGAGGGCAGAGTAACTTGTTGGAACTGACGGGTCGCGAATAGGACACCCGGTTAGAGAATTAAGACTGAAAGATGGGATTTTCCAACACTTAAGGCTCGAAAACGGCCCGCCGGGGGTCCGGAACTGGAAACTGTTGGAATTTGAGATGACTTGAGAAGTCTTTTGAAGAATTGAAGAATTTAGTATCTCAAGCATCATTTTGAGTTGGAATTATTGTCAACACAATGTCACAAGCATGATGACAATAGGTTAGTGTTGAAAGAGCTTGAAAGAGAAATCAGAGTTTAAACAGTTCATGAATTCAGAATTCCTGAAGCAGAGTGGTCGGTCGACCGGGCACCCCATGCGGTCGACCGAGCAAAGAGAAACCTGCAGAAAAAGTTTCAGGTAGCTCCCAGTTATTTTCGTGACACAGTGTGTCGTCGGTCGACCGGGACCCCAGGATGTCGACCGAGCACGTCAGGTATCTATTTCTAGACTGTGTTGCAGGTCGACCGAAGACACCAGGATGTCGACCGAGCACGGGAACCAGAGTTGCGCAGAAACAGAAGTCTTACACGAAAATTCAGCATTCTTATCTATTTCGTTTGGGACTCTTTCTAAACGAATTGTAGCCTATTTTGAACACTCTTAAGGGTTACCATAACCTATATAAAGGCATGTTTGGTTCGTTTTTAAGAAGACACCAAGAGAGAAGAAGAGAAGAGAAAAGAGAGAGAGTTTTGGAGAGAAGAGAGTGCTGTGGCTGTGTGCAGTATTGTCACAAGTTTCTACAGCAAGTGTGGACGAGGATGTGCTCTTGAAGATGGTGTTTCGTCCATAAGATAAGTGTCTCTCTGTTTATGCTTTAATTTTCAATTTGTAAGGGATTGAGAGAGAGAGATTGTAGAGGGGAAGGGCTGCAGAAAAAGGTTTCTACTCTTATTCTAGGGTTTGGTGATCCTATCTGTTGGTGCAGATAAATTGTAAAGGGAGTCGGTGCTTCCTAGATAGTTGGTGCTATCTGAAACTCAAGGGAGTAGGTGCCTCCTAGATAGTTGGTGCTATCTGAAACTAAGGGTTGGTGCTCTTTGTCGTTGGTGCGACTAAATAGATTCAGATCTGTTCCGGATTGGTGTTCGGACAGTCTTTGAACCGTAGACGTAGCCTTTCGGTGAACCACGTTAAATCTGGTGTCCTTGTGTGATTTGATTTGCTTTTGTTGTTAAATTGGACCTGTTTTTAAAGAATCACTGATTCACCCCCTCCTCTCAGTGATCGCGATATCTAACAGAAACGGCCGCCGGACAAAATTGAAAACCGGCATGAGCACTTCACTCGTGGGTAGAGTAACTTGTAGGCACTGACGGTTCGCAAATAGGACTCCCGATTGGAGAATTAGGAGTGAAACATTGGGTTTTCCAACACTTGGGCTCCAAAACGGCCCACCAGGGGTCCAGAATGGGAAACGACATCCGGTAAAATCAAAAATCGGCACGAGCACTTCCCTCGAAGGTAGAGTAACTTGTAGGAACTGACGGTACGGAAATAGGACTCTCGTTTAGAGAATTACGACTGAAACATGGGTTTTTCCAACACTTTGGCTCGAAAACGGCCCGTCGGGGGCCCAGAACGGTAAACAGCTACGGGAAAAATCGGAAACCAGCACAAGCACTTCGCTCGAGGGTAGAGTAACTTGTAGGAACTGGCTTTTCGTAAATAGGACTCCCGATTAGAGAATTACGAGCAAAACATGAGATTTTCCAACACTTAGGCTCCAAAACGGCATGCCGGGGGTCCAGAAACGGAAAACGGCCCCCTAAAAAATCAAAAACCAGTACAAGCACTTCCCTCGAGGGTAGAGTAACTTGTAGGAACTGATTGTTCGCAAATAGTACTCCCGGTTAGAGAATTACGCTGAAATATGAGATTTTCCAATACTTATGCTCGAAAACAGCCGTCGGTGGCCTGGAACGGGAAACGGCGGGGGGAGAAATCGAAAACCGGCACGAGCTCTTCGTTCGTGGGTGGAGTAGCTCGTAGGAACTGAAGGTTCGCAAATATGACTCCCGGTTAGAGAATTACGACTGAAACCTGGGATTTTCCAACACTTTGGCTCGAAAAAGGCCCGTCGGGGGCCTGGATTGTTAAACGGCTGCGGGAAAATCGAAAACCAGCACGAGCACTTCGCTCGAGGGTAGAGTAAGTTATAGAAACTGGCAGTTCGCAAATAAGACTCTCGATTAGAGAATTACGAGTGAAGCATTGCATTTTCCAACACTTAGGCTTGAAAACGGCTCGCCAGGGGTCCGGAATGGGAAACGGCACCTGGAAAAATCAAAAACCGGCACGAGCACTTCCCTCGAGGGTAGAGTAACTTGTAGGAATTGACGGTTTGTAAATAGAACTCCTGGTTAGAGAATTGCGACTGAAACATGGGATTTCCAACACTTTGGCTCGAAAACGGCCCATCCGGGCCCGGAACGGCAAACGGCTGCGAGAAAAATTGGAAACTAGCACAAGTACTTCGCTCGAGGGTAGAATAATTTTTAGGAACTGACTTTTCGTAAATAGGACTCCCGATTAAAGAATTACGAGCGAAACTTGGGATTATCCAACACTTAGGCTGCAAAACGGCCCGCCGGGGGTCCGGAAATGTAAAACGGCCCCAGAAAAAATCAAAATCCAGCTCGAGCACTTCCCTCGAGGTAGAGTGACTTGTAGGAACTGACTGTTCGCAAATAGGACTCCCGGTTAGAGAATTACGCTGAAACATGAGATTTTCTAACACTTTGGCTCGAAAACGGCGCGTTGGGGGCCTGGAACGGGAAACGGCCCAAGGTAAAATCGGAAATCGACACGACCACTTCCCTCGAGGGTAGAGTAACTTGTAGGAACAGATGGTTGGCAAGTAGGACTCTCGATTAAAGAATTACGAGGGAAACATTGTATTTTCCAACACTTAGGCTCGAAAATGCCCCGCCGGGTGTCCGGAACGGGAAACTGCCCCTGGAAAGTTTAAAAAACCGTCACGGCCAATTCCCTCGAGGGTAGAGTAACTTGTTGGAAATGACGGGTCCACGAATAGGACTCCCGGTTACAGAATTACGACAGAAACATGGGATTTTCCAACAATTAGGCTCGAAAACAGCCCGTCGGTGGCCTGGAACGGGAAACGGCCGCGGGAGAAATTGGAGACCGGCACGAGGACTTCGTTCGTTGGTAGAGTAACTTGTAGGCACTAATTGTTCACAAATAGGACTCCTGGTTAGAAAATTACGAACGAAACATGTGATTTTCCAAAACTTAGGATTGAAAACGGCCTGCCGGGGTCTGGAACGGGAATCGGCCCCAGGAAAAAATGAAAACCGGCACGAGCACTTCCCTTGAGGGTAAAGTAAGTTGTAGGAACTGACAGTTTGGAAATAGGACTCCCAATTAGAGAATTACGAGCAAAACAATGGGATTTTTCCAACACTTAGGCTAAAAAACGGCCCACCGGGGGTCCAGAAACAGGAAATGGCCCCTGGAAAAATTGAAAACCGGCACGATCACTTCCCTTGAGGGTGGAGTAACTTGTAGGAACTGAAGGTTCGCAAATAGGACTCCCGGTTAGAGAATTACGACTGAAACATGAGATTTTCCCAACACTTTGGTTCGAAAAAGGCCCGTCGGGGGCCTGGAATGGTAACGGCTGCGGGAAAAATCGAAAACCAGCACGAGCACTTCGCTCGAGGGTAGAGTAAGTTATAGAAACTGGCGGTTCGCAAATTAGACTCTCGATTAGAGAATTACGAGTGAAACATTGCATTTTCCAACACTTAGGCTTGAAAACGGCTCGCCAGGGGTCCGGAACAGGAAACGACACTCGAAAAAATCGAAAAGCGGCACGAGCACTTGTTAAGTAGTTTTTTGTGCAGTTTCCTATTACCAATTGGTTTTGGGATTACTGGCTAGCAACCTTGACATGGTATCAGAGCCTGAGGTCTCGAGTTCGAAACCATGGAGGGCAGAAATGCCCCATGCCGCGTTGTGTGTTTGTGCGGGCGCAGAGTGCGCAGGGCAAAAAGGCCCCATGCCACGTTATAGTCTTGTGCGGGCGTGTGCTTCGGATCCGGGCGGTGTCCCGCCCGAGGGGGGGTGTTAAGTAGTTGTTTGTGCAGTTTCCTATTACCAATTGGTATTGGGATTACTGGCTAGAAACTTTGACAGCACTTCCCTCGAGCGTAGAGTAACTTGTAGGAACTGACGGTTCGCAAATAGAACTCCCGGTTAGTGAATTACAACTGAAACTTGGGATTTTCCAACATTTTGGCTCGAAAACGGCCCGTCGGGGGCCCGGAATGGCAAACGGCTGCGAGAAAAATTGGAAACCAGCATAAGCACTTCGCTCGAGGGTAGAGTAATTTGTAGGAACTGCCTTTCCATAAATAGAACTCCCGATTAGAGAATTACGAGCGAAACATGGGATTTTCCAACACTTAGGCTCCAAAACGGCCCGCCGGGGGTCCAGAAACGGAAAACGGCCCCAGGAAAAATCAAAAACCAGCACGAGCACTTCCCTCGAGGGTAGAGTAACTTGTAGGAACTGACTGTTCCAAAATAGGACTCTCGGTTAGATAATTATGCTGAAACATGAGATTTTCCAACACTTTAGCTCGAAAACGGCCCGCCGGGGGCCGGGAATAGGAAATAGGCCAAGGTAAAATCGGAAACCGGCACAAGCACTTCTCTCGAGGGTAGAGTAACTTGTAGGAATAGATGGTTCGCAAGTAGCACTCTCGGTTAAAGAATTACGAGCGAAACATTGGATTTTCCAACACTTAGGCTCGAAAACGCCTCGCTGGGGGTCCGGAATGGGAAACTGCCCCTTAAAAGTTCGAAAACCGTCACGGGCACTTCCCTCGAGGGTCGAGTAACTTGTTGGAACTGACGGGTCACGAACAGGACTCCCGGTTAGAGAATTACGACTGAAACATGGGATTTTCCAACACTTTGGCTCGAAAAAGGCCCGTCGGGGGCCTAGAATGTTAAACGGCTGCGGGAAAAATCGAAAACCAGTACGAGCACTTCGCTCGAGGGTAGAGTAAGTTATAGAAACTGGCAGTTCGCAAATAGAACTCTCAATTAGAGAATTACGAGTGAAGCATTGCATTTTCCAACACTTAGGCTTGAAAACGGCTCGCCAGGGGTCCGGAATGGGAAACGGCAACCGGAAAAATCAAAAACCGGCACGAGCACTTTCCCTCGAGGGTAGAGTAACTTGTAGGAATTGACGGTTCGTAAATAGAACTCCCGGTTAGAGAATTACGACTGAAACATGGGATTTTCCAACACTTTGGCTCGAAAACGGCCCATCCGGGCCCGGAACGGCAAACGGCTGCGAGAAAAATCAGAAACCAGCACAAGTACTTCGCTTGAGGGTAGAGTAATTTTTAGGAACTGACTTTTCGTAAATAGGACTCCCGATTAAAGAATTACGAGCGAAACATGGGATTATCCAACACTTAGGCTCCAAAACGGCCCTAGAAAAATCAAAATCCAGCACGAGCACTTCCCTCGAGGCAGAGTGACTTGTAGGAACTGACTGTTCGCAAATAGGACTCCCGGTTAGAGAATTACGCTGAAACATGAGATTTTCCAACACTTTGGCTCGAAAACGGCGCGTTTGGGGCCTGGAACGGGAAACGGCCCAAGGTAAAATCATAAATCGGCACGACCACATCCCTCGAGGGTAGAGTAACTTGTAGGAACAGATGGTTCGCAAGTAAGATTCTCGATTAAAGAATTACGAGTGAAACATTGGATTTTCCAACACATAGGCTCAAAATGCCCCGCCGGGTGTCCGGAATGGGAAACTGCCCCTGGAAAGTTTAAAAACCATCACGGGCACTTCCCTCGAGGGTAGAGTAACTTTTTGGAACTGACTGGTCACGAATAGGACTCCCGGTTAGAGAATTACGACTGAAACATGGGATTTTCCAACAATTAGGCTCGAAAACAGCCCGTCGGTGGCCTGGAACGGGAAACGGCCGCGGGAGAAATCGGAGACCGGCACGAGCACTTCGTTCGTTGGTAGAGTAACTTGTAGGCACTGATTGTTCACAAATAGGACTCCTGGTTAGAAAATTACGAGCGAAACATGTGATTTTCCAAAACTTAGGCTCGAAAACGGCCCATCGGAGGACCGGAAAGGGAAACGGTACCCGAAAATACTCAAAATCGGCACGAGCACTTCCTCGAGGGCAGAGTAACTTGTTGGAACTGACGGGTCGTGAATAGGACACCCGGTTAGAGAATTAAGACTGAAAGATGGGATTTTCCAACACTTAAGGCTCGAAAACTGCCCGCCGGGGGTCCGGAACTGGAAACGGCCGCCGAACAAAATTGAAAACCGGCACGAGCACTTCACTCGTGGGTAGAGTAACTTGTAGGCACTGACGGTTTGCAAATAGAACTCCCGATTAGAGAATTACGAGTGAAACATTGGGTTTTCCAACACTTGGGCTCCAAAACGGCCCACCGGGGGTCTAGAACGGGAAACGACATCCGGAAAAATCAAAGACCGGCACGAGCACTTCCCTCGAAGGTAGAGTAACTTGTAGGAACTGACGGTACGGAAGTAGGACTCTCGGTTAGAGAATTACGACTGAAACATGGGATTTTCCAACACTTTGGCTCGAAAACGGCCCGTCGGGGGCCCATAACGGTAAACGGCTACGGGAAAAATCAGAAACTAGCACAAGCACTTCGCTCGAGGGTAGAGTAACTTGTAGGAACTGGCTTTTCCTAAATAGGTCTCCCGATTAGAGAATTTCGAGCAAAACATGGGATTTTCCAACACTTAGGATCCAAAACGGCACGCCGGGGGTCCAGAAACGGAAAACGGCCCCCTAAAAAATCAAAAACCAGTACAAGCACTTCCCTCGAGGGTAGATTAACTTGTAGGAACTGACTGTTCGCAAATAGGACTCCCGGTTAGAGAATTACGCTGAAACATGAGGTTTTCCAATACTTATGCTCGAAAACAGCCCGTCGGTGGCCTGGAACGGGAAACGGCGGGGGGAGAAATCGGAAACCGGCACGAGCACTTCGTTCGTGGGTGGAGTAACTCGTAGGAACTGAAGGTTCGCAAATATGACTCCCGGTTAGAGAATTACGACTGAAAAATGGGATTTTCCAACACTTTGGCTCGAAAAAGGCCCGTCGGGGGCCTGGAATGTTAAACGGCTGCAGGAAAAATCTAAAACCAGCACGAGCACTTCGCTCGAGGGTAGAGTAAGTTATAGAAACTGGCAGTTCGTAAATAGGACTCTCGATTAGAGAATTACGAGTGAAGCATTGCATTTTCCAACACTTAGGCTTGAAAATGGCTCGCCAGGGGTCCGGAATGGGAAACGGCACCCGAAAAAATCAAAATCTAGCACGAGCACTTCCCTCGAGGGTAGAGTAACTTGTAGGAATTGACGGTTCGTAAATAAAACTCCCGGTTAGAGAATTACGACTGAAACATGGGATTTTCCAACACTTTGGCTTGAAAACGGCCCATCCGGGCCCGGAACGGCAAACGGCTGCGAGAAAAATCGGAAACCAGCACAAGTACTTCGCTCGAGGGTAGAGTAATTTTTAGGAACTGACTTTTCGTAAATAGGACTCCCGATTAAAGAATTACGAGCGAAACATGGGATTATCCAACACTTAGGCTCCAAAACGGCCCGCCGGGGGTCCGGAAATTTAAAACGGCCCCAGAAAAATCAAAATCCAGCACGAGCACTTCCCTCGAGGTAGAGTGACTTGTAGGAACTGACTATTCGCAAATAGGACTCCCGGTTAGAGAATTACGCTGAAACATGAGATTTTCCAACACTTTGGCTCGAAAACGGCGCGTTGGGGGCCTGGAACGGGAAACGGCCCAAGGTAAAATCGGAAATCGGCACGACCACTTCCCTCGAGGCAAGAGTAACTTGTAGGAATAGATGGTTCGCAAGTAGGACTCTCGATTAAAGAATTACGAGCGAAACATTGGATTTTCCAACACTTAGGCTCGAAAATGCCCCGCCGGGTGTCCGGAACGGGAAACTGCCCCTGGAAAGTTTAAAAACCATCACGGGCACTTTCCTCGAGGGTAGAGTAACTTGTTGGAACTGACGGGTCACGAATAGGACTCCCGGTTATAGAATTACGACTGAAACATGGGATTTTTCAATAATTAGGCTCGAAAACAGCCCGTCGGTGGCCTGGAACGGGAAACGGCCGCGGGAGAAATCGGAGACCGGCACGAGCACTTCTTTCGTTGGTAGAGTAACTTGTAGGCACTGATTGTTCACAAATTGGACTCCTGGTTAGAAAATTACGAGCGAAACATGTGATTTTCCAAAACTTAGGCTCGAAAACGGCCCGTCGGAGGACTGGAAAGGGAAACGGTACCCCAAAAATACTCAAAACCGACACGAGCACTTCCCTCGAGGGCAGAGTAACTTGTTGGAACTGACGGGTCGCGAATAGGACACCCGGTTAGAGAATTAAGACTGAAATATGGGATTTTCCAACACTTAAGGCTCGAAAAACCGCCCGCCGGGGGTCCGGAATTGGAAACGGCCGCCGGACAAAATTGAAAACCGGCACGAGTACTTCACTCGTGGGTAGAGTAACTTGTAGGCAATGACGGTTCGCAAATAGAACTCCCGATTAGAGAATTACAAGTGAAACATTGGGTTTTCCAACACTTGGGCTCCAAAACGGCCCACTGGGGGTCCGGAATGGGAAACGACATCCGGAAAAATCAAAAACCGGCACGAGCACTTCCCTTGAAGGTAGAGGAGTAACTTGTAGGAACCGACGGTACGGAAATAGGACTCCCGGTTAGAGAATTACGACTGAAACATGGGATTTTCCAACACTTTGGCTCGAAAACGGCCCGTCGGGGGCCCAGAACGGTAAACGGCTATGGGAAAAATCGGAAACCAGCACAAGCACTTCGCTCGAGGGTAGAGTAACTTGTAGGAACTGGATTTTCATAAATAGGACTCCCGATTAGAGAATTACGAGCAAAACATGGGATTTTCCAACACTTAGGCTCCAAAACGGCCCGCCAGGGGTCCAGAAATGGAAAACGGCCCCCTAAAAAATCGAAAACCAGTACAAGCACTTCGCTCGAGGGTAGAGTAACTTGTAGGAACTGGATTTTCATAAATAGGACTCCCGATTAGAGAATTACGAGCAAAACATGGGATTTTCCAACACTTAGGCTCCAAAACGGCACGCCGGGGGTCCAGAAATGGAAAACGGCCCCCTAAAAAATCGAAAACCAGTACAAGCACTTCCCTCGAGGGTAGAGTAACTTGTAGGAACTGACTGTTCGCAAATAGGACTCCCGGTTAGAGAATCACGCTGAAACATGAGATTTTCCAATACTTATGCTCGAAACAGCCCGTCGGTGGCCTGGAATGGGAAACGGCGGGGGGAGAAATCGGAAACTGGCACAGCACTTCGTTCGTGGGTGGAGTAACTCGTAGGAACTGAAGGTTCGCAAATATGACTCCCGGTTAGAGAATTACGATTGAAACATTGGATTTTCCAACACTTTGGCTCGAAAAAGGCCCGTCTGGGGCCTGGAATGTTAAACGACTACCGGAAAAATCGAAAACCCGCACGAGCACTTCGCTCGAGGGTAGAGTAAGTTATAGAAACTGGCAGTTCGCAAATAGGACTCTCGATTAGAGAATTACGAGTGAAGCATTGCATTTTCCAACACTTAGGCTTGAAAATGGCTCGCCAGGGGTCCGGAATGGGAAACGGCACTCGGAAAAATCAAAAACCGGCACGAGCACTTCCCTCGAGGGTAGAGTAACTTGTAGGAATTGACGGTTCGTAAATAGAATTCCCGGTTAGAGAATTATGACTGAAACATGGGATTTTCCAACACTTTGGCTCGAAAACGGCCCATCCGGGCCCGGAACGGCAAACGGCTGCGAGAAAAATCCAAAACCAGCACAAGTACTTCGCTCGAGGGTAGAGTAATTTTTAGGAACTGACTTTTCGTAAATAGGACTCCCGATTAAAGAATTACGAGCGAAACATGGGATTATCCAACACTTAGGCTGCAAAACGACCCGCCGGGGGTCCAGAAATGTAAAACGGCCCCAGAAAAATCAAAATCCAGCACGAGCACTTCCCTCGAGGTAGAGTGACTTGTAGGAACTGACTGTTCGCAAATAGGACTCCCGGTTAGAGAATTATGCTGAAACATGAGATTTTCCAACACTTTGGCTCGAAAACGGCGCATTGGGGGCGTGGAACGGGAAACGGCCCAAGGTAAAATCGGAAATCGGCACGACCACTTCCCTTGAGGGTAGAGTAACTTGTAGGAACAGATGGTTCACAAGTAGGACTCTCAATTAAAGAATTACGAGCGAAACATTGGATTTTCCAACACTTGGGCTCGAAAATGCCCCGCCGGGTGTCCGGAACGGGAAACTTCCCTTGGAAAGTTTAAAAACCATCACGGGCACTTCCCTCGAGGGTAGAGTAACTTGTTGGAACTGACGGGTCACGAATAGGACTCCCGGTTAGAGAATTACGACTGAAACATGGGATTTTCCAATAATTAGGCTCGAAAACAGCCCGTCGGGGCCTGTAACGGGAAACGGCCGCGGGAGAAATCGGAGACCGGCACGAGCACTTCATTCGTTGGTAGAGTAACTTGTAGGCACTGATTGTTCACAAATAGGACTCCTGGTTAGAAAATTACGAGCGAAACATGTGATTTTCCAAAACTTAGGCTCGAAAACGGCCTGCCGGGGTCTGGAACAGGAATCGTCACAAGGACCAATACAAAAACTTGCACGAGTACTTCCCTTGAGGGTTGAGTAACTTGTAGGAACTGACAGTTCACAAATAGGACTCCCGATTAGAGAATTACGAGCGAAACATGGGATTTTCCAACACTTAGGCTCTAAAATGGCCCACCGGGTGTCCAGAAACAAGAAATGGCCCCCGGAAAAATCGAAAACCGGCACGATCACTTCCCTCGAGGGTAACTTGTAGGAACTGAAGGTTCGCAAATAGAACTCTTGGTTAGAGAATTACGACTGAAACAAGGGATTTCCAACACTTTGGCTTGAAAAAGGCCCGCCGGAGGTCCGGAATAGGAAACGGTCCCCGGAAATACTCAAAACCGGCACGAGCACTTCCCTCGAGGGCAGAGTAACTTGTTGGAACTGACGGGTCGCGAATAGGACACCCGGTTAGAGAATTATGATTGAAAGATGGGATTTTCCAACACTTAAGGCTCAAAAACTGCCCGCCGGGGGTTCGGAACAGGAAACGGCCGCTGAACAAAATTAAAAACCGGCACGAGCACTTCACTCGTGGGTAGATAACTTGTAGGCACTGACGGTTCGCAAATAGAACTCCCGATTAGAGAATTACGAGTGAAACATTGGGTTTCCAACACTTTGGCTCGAAAACGGCCCGTCGAAGGCCCAGAACGGCAAACGGCTGCGGGAAAAATCAGAAACCAGCACAAGCACTTCGCTCGAGGGTAGAGTAACTTGTAGGAACTGGCTTTTTGTAAATAGGACTCCCGATTAAAGAATTACGAGCAAAACATGGGATTTTCCAACACTTAGGCTCCAAAACGGCCCGCCGGGGGTCCAGAAACGGAAAATGGCCCCCTAAAAAATCGAAAACCAGTACAAGAACTTCCCTCGAGGGTAGAGTAACTTGTAGGAAATGACAGTTCGCAAATAGGACTCCCGATTAGAGAATTACGCTGAAACATGTGATTTTCCGACACTTATGCTCGAAAACAGCCCGTTGGGGGCCTGGAACGAGAAACGGCGGGGGGAGAAATCAGAAACCAGCACGAGCACTTCGTTCGTGGGTAGAGTAACTTTTAGGCACTGATGTTAGCAAATAGGACTCCCGGTTAGAGAATTACGAACAAAACATGTGATTTTTCAAAACTTAGGATTGAAAACGGCCTGCCGGGGTCTGTTACGGGAATCGGCCCAAAGAAAAAATGAAAACCGGCACGAGCACTTCCCTTGAGGGTAGAGTAACTTGTAGGAACTGACAGTTCGTAAATAGGACTCCTAATTTGAGAATTACGAGCGAAACATGGGATTTTCCAATACTTAGGCTCCAAAACGGACCACCGAGGGTCCAGAATAGGAAATGGCCCCTGGAAAAATTGAAAACGGGCACGATCACTTCCCTCGAGGTGTAGCAAGCTTGTAGGAACTGAAGGTTCGTAAATAAGACTCTTGGTTAGAGAATTACGATTGAAATATGGGATTTTCCAACACTTTGGCTCGAAAAAGGCCCGTTGGGGGCCTGAAACGGTAAACGGCTGCGGGAAAATCAGAAACCAGCACGAGCACTTCGCTAGAGGGTAGAGTAAGTTATAGAAACTGGCGGTTCGCAAATAGGACTCTCGATTAGAGAATTACGAGTGAAACATTGCATTTTCCAACACTTAGGCTTGAAAACGGCTCGTCAGTGGTCCGGAACAGGAAACGGCCCCCGAAAAATCGAAAACCGGCAAGATCACTTCCCTCGAGGGTAGAGTAACTTGTAGGAGCTGACGGGTCACGAATAGGACTCCTGGTTAGAGAATTACGACTGAAACATTGGATTTTCCAACACTTAGGCTCTAAAACAGCCCGTCGGTGGCCTGGAACGGGAAACGGCCACGGGAGAAATCGGAGACCGGCACGAGCACTTCGTTCGTGGGTAGAGTAACTTGTAGGCACTGATTCTTCGCAAATAGGACTCCTGGTTAGAGAATTACGAGCAAAACATGTGATTTTCCAAAACTTAGGCTCGGAAATGGCATGCCGGTGTCTGGAACGGGAATCGGCACAAGGACAATACGAAAACCGGCACGAGCACTTCCCTTGAGGGTAGAGTAACTTGTAGGAACTGACAGTTCGCAAATAGGACTCCCAATTAGAGAATTACGAGCGAAACATGGGGATTTCCAACACTTAGGCTCTAAAACGGCCCACCTGGTGTCCAGAAACAGGAAATGGCCCCTGGAAAATTGAAAACCAGCATGATCACTTCCCTCGAGGGTAGAGTAACTTGTAGGAACTTAAGGTTAGCAAAAAGGACTCCCGGTTAGAGAATTACGACTGAAACATGGGATTTTCCAACATTTTGGCTTGAAAAAGGCCCGTCGGGGGCCCTGGAACGATAAACGGCTGCGGGAAAAATAAAAAAAAAGCACGAGCACTTCACTCGTTTATAGGAACTGACGGTTCGCAAATAGGACTTTCGATTCGAGAATTACGAGCGAAACATGAGATTTTCCAACACTTTGGCTTGAAAACGGCCCGTCGGAGGTCCGGAATGGAAAACGGTACCCGGAAATACTCAAAATCGGCACGAGCACTTCCCTCGAGGGTAGAGTAACTTGTTGGAACTGACGGGTCGCGAATAGGACACCCTGTTAGAGAATTAAGACTGAAAGATGGGATTTTCCAACACTTAAGTCTCGAAAACTGCCAGCCGGGGTCCGGAAACTGGAAACGGCCGCCGGGCAAAATTGAAAACCGGCACGAGCACTTCACTCATGGTTAGAGTAACTTGTAGGCACTGACGGTTCGCAAATAGGACTCCCGATTAGAGAATTACGAGTGAACATCGGGTTTTCCAACACTTTGCTAAAAACGGCTCACCGGGGGTCCGGAACGAGAAACAACATCCGGAAAAATAAAAAGCCGGCACGAGCACTTCCCTCGAAGGTAGAGTAACTTGTAGGAACTGACAGTACGGAAATAGGACTCCCGGTTAGAGAATTACGACTGAAACATGGGATTTTCCAACACGTTTGCTCGAAAACGGCCCGTCGGGGGCCCAGAACGGTAAACGGCTAACGGGAAAAATCGGAAACCAGCACAAGCACTTCGCTCGAGGGTAGAGTAAGTTATAGAAACTGGCAGTTCGTAAATAGGACTCTCGATTAGAGAATTACGAGTGAAGCATTGCATTTTCCAACACTTAGGCTTGAAAATGGCTCGCCAGGGGTCCGGAATGGGAACAGCACCCGAAAAAATCAAAATCTAGCACGAGCACTTCGCTCGAGGGTAGAGTAACTTGTAGGAATTGACGGTTCGTAAATAAAACTCCCCGGTTAGAGAATTACGACTGAAACATGGGATTTTCCAACACTTTGGCTTGAAAACGGCCCATCCGGGCCCGGAACGGCAAACGGCTGCGAGAAAATCGGAAACCAGCACAAGTACTATCGCTCGAGGGTAGAGTAATTTTAGGAACTGACTTTTCGTAAATAGGACTCCCCGATTAAAGAATTACGAGCGAAACATGGGATTATCCAACACTTAGGCTCCAAACGGCCCGCCGGGGGTCCGAAATTTAAAACGGCCCCAGAAAAATCAAAATCCAGCACGAGCACTTCCCTCGAGTAGAGTGACTTGTAGGAACTGACTATTCGCAAGTAGGACTCCCGGTTAGAGAATTACGCTGAAACATGAGATTTTCCAACACTTTGGCTCGAAAACGGCGCGTTGGGGGCCTGGAACGGGAAACGGCCCAAGGTAAAATCGGAAATCGGCACGACCACTTCCCTCGAGGTAAGAGTAACTTGTAGGAATAGATGGTTCGCAAGTAGGACTCTCGATTAAGAATTACGAGCGAAACATTGGATTTTCCAACACTTAGGCTCGAAAATGCCCCGCCGGGTGTCCGGAACGGGAAACTGCCCCTGGAAAGTTTAAAAACCATCACGGGCACTTTCCTCGAGGGTAGAGTAACTTGTTGGAACTGACGGGTCACGAATAGGACTCCCGGTTGTATAGAATTACGACTGAAACATGGGATTTTTCAATAATTAGGCTCGAAAACAGCCCGTCGGTGGCCTGGAACGGGAAACGGCCGCGGGAGAAATCGGAGACCGGCACGAGCACTTCTTTCGTTGGTAGAGTAACTTGTAGGCACTGATTGTTCACAAAATTGGACTCCTGGTTAGAAAATTACGAGCGAAACATGTGATTTTCCAAAACTTAGGCTCGAAAACGGCCCGTCGGAGGACTGGAAAGGGAAACGGTACCCGAAAATACTCAAAACCGACACGAGCAACTTCCCTCGAGGGCAGAGTAACTTGTTGGAACTGACGGGTCGCGAATAGGACACCCGGTTAGAGAATTAAGACTGAAATATGGGATTTTCCAACACTTAAGGCTCGAAAACCGCCCGCCGGGGGTCCGGAATTGGAAACGGCCGCCGGACAAAATTGAAAAACCGGCACGAGCACTTCACTCGTGGGTAGAGTAACTTGTAGGCAATGACGGTTCGCAAATAGAACTCCCGATTAGAGAATTACAAGTGAAACATTGGGTTTTCCAACACTTGGGCTCCAAAACGGCCCACTGGGGGTCCGGAATGGGAAACGACATCCGGAAAAATCAAAAACCGGCACGAGCACTTCCCTCGAAGGTAGAGTAACTTGTAGGAACCGACGGTACGGAAATAGGACTCCCGGTTAGAGAATTACGACTGAAACATGGGATTTTCCAACACTTTGGCTCGAAAAACGGCCCGTCGGGGGCCCAGAACGGTAAACGGCTATGGGAAAAATCGGAAACCAGCACAAGCACTTCGCTCGAGGGTAGAGTAACTTGTAGGAACTGGATTTTCGTAAATAGGACTCCTGATTAGAGAATTACGAGCAAAACATGGGATTTTCCAACACTTAGGCTCCAAAACGGCACGCCGGGGGTCCAGAAATGGAAAACGGCCCCCTAAAAAATCGAAAACCAGTACAAGCACTTCCCTCGAGGGTAGAGTAACTTGTAGGAACTGACTGTTCGCAAATAGGACTCCCGGTTAGAGAATCACGCTGAACATGAGATTTTCCAATACTTATGCTCGAAAAACAGCCCGTCGGTGGCCTGGAATGGGAAACGGCGGGGGGAGAAATCGGAAAACTGGCACAGCACTTCGTTCGTGGGTGGAGTAACTCGTAGGAACTGAAGGTTCGCAAATATGACTCCCGGTTAGAGAATTACGATTGAAACATTGGATTTTCCAACACTTTGGCTCGAAAAAGGCCCGTCTGGGGCCTGGAATGTTAAACGACTACCGGAAAAAATCGAAAACCCCGCACGAGCACTTCGCTCGAGGGTAGAGTAAGTTATAGAAACTGGCAGTTCGCAAATAGGACTCTCGATTAGAGAATTACGAGTGAAGCATTGCATTTTCCAACACTTAGGCTTGAAAATGGCTCGCCAGGGGTCCGGAATGGGAAACGGCACTCGGAAAAATCAAAAACCGGCACGAGCACTTCCCTCGAGGGTAGAGTAACTTGTAGGAATTGACGGTTCGTAAATAGAATTCCCGGTTAGAGAATTATGACTGAAACATGGGATTTTCCAACACTTGGCTCGAAAACGCCCATCCGGGCCCGGAACGGCAAACGGCTGCGAGAAAAAATCCAAAACCAGCACAAGTACTTTCGCTCGAGGGTAGAGTAATTTTTAGGAACTGACTTTTCGTAAATAGGACTCCCGATTAAAGAATTACGAGCGAAACATGGGATTATCCAACACTTAGGCTGCAAAACGACCCGTCGGGGGTCCAGAAATGTAAAACGGCCCAAGAAAAATCAAAATCCAGCACGAGCACTTCCCTCGAGGTAGAGTGACTTGTAGGAACTGACTGTTCGCAAATAGGACTCCCGGTTAGAGAATTATGCTGAAACATGAGATTTTCCAACACTTTGGCTCGAAAACGGCGCATTGGGGCGTGGAACGGGAAACGGCCCAAGGTAAAATCGGAAATCGGCACGACCACTTCCCTCGAGGGTAGAGTAACTTGTAGGAACAGATGGTTCGCAAGTAGGACTCTCAATTAAAGAATTACGAGCGAACATTGGATTTTCCAACACTTGGGCTCGAAAATTGCCCCGCCGGGTGTCCGGAACGGGAAACTTCCCTTGGAAAGTTTAAAAACCGTCACGGGCACTTCCCTCGAGGGTAGAGTAACTTGTTGGAACTGACGGGTCACGAATAGGACTCCCGGTTAGAGAATTACGACTGAAACATGGGATTTCCAATAATTAGGCTCGAAAACAGCCCGTCGGTGGCCTGTAACGGGAAACGGCCGCGGGAGAAATCGGAGACCGGCACGAGCACTTCATTCGTTGGTAGAGTAACTTGTAGGCACTGATTGTTCACAAATAGGACTCCTGGTTAGAAAAATTACGAGCGAAACATGTGATTTTCCAAAACTTTAGGCGCGAAAATGGCCTGCCGGGGTCTGGAACAGGAAGCGTCACAAGGACAATACAAAAACTTGCACTAGTACTTCCTTGAGGGTTGAGTAACTTGTAGGAACTGACAGTTCACAAATAGGACTCCCGATTGAGAAGTACGAGCGAAACATGGGATTTTCCAACACTTAGGCTCTAAAAGGGCCCACCGGGTGTCCAGAAACAAGAAATTGCCCCCGAAAAATCGAAAACGCTGCACGATCACTTCCCTCGGGGGTAACTTGTAGGGAACTGAAGGTTCGCAAATAGAACTCTTGGTTAGAGAATTACAACTGAAACAAGGATTTTCCAACACTTTGGCTTGAAAAAGGCCCGCCGGAGGTCCCGGAATAGAAACGGTCCCCGGAAAAACTCAAACCGCACGAGCACTTCCCTCGAGGGCAGAGTAACTTGTTGGAAACTGACGGTCGCGAATAGGACACCCGGTTAGAGAATTATGATTGAAAGATTGGATTTTCCAACACTTAAGGCTCAAAAACTGCCCGCCGGGGGTTCGGAACAGGAAAACGGCCGCTGGACAAAATTAAAAAACCGCACGAGCACTCACTCGTGGGTAGATAACTTGTAGGCACTGACGGTTCGCAAATAGAACTCCCGATTAGAGAATTACGAGTGAAAACATTGGGTTTTCCAACACTTTGGCTCGAAACGGCCCGTCGAAGGCCCAGAACGGCAAACGGCTGCGGGAAAAATCAGAAACCAGCACAAGCACTTCGCTCGAAGGGTAGAGTAACTTGTAGGAACTGGCTTTTTGTAAATAGGACTCCCGATTAAAGAATTACGAGCAAAACATGGGATTTTCCAACACTTAGGCTCCAAAACGGCCCGCCGGGGGTCCAGAAACGGAAAATGGCCCCCTAAAAAATCGAAAACCAGTACAAGAACTTCCCTCGAGGGTAGAGTAAACTTGTAGGAAATGACAGTTCGCAAATAGGACTCCCGATTAGAGAATTACGCTGAAACATGTGATTTTCCGACACTTATGCTCGAAAACAGCCCGTTGGGGGCCTGGAAACGAGAAACGGGCGGGGGGAGAAATCAGAAACCAGCACGAGCACTTCGTTCGTGGGTAGAGTAACTTTGAGGCACTGATGTTAGCAAATAGGACTCCCGGTTAGAGAATTACGAACGAAACATGTGATTTTTCAAAACTTAGGATTGAAAACGGCCTGCCGGGGTCTGTTACGGGAATCGGCCCAAGAAAAAATGAAAACCGGCACGAGCACTTCCTTGAGGGTAGAGTAACTTGTAGGAACTGACAGTTTGTAAATAGGACTCCTAATTTGAGAATTACGAGCGAAACATGGATTTTCCAATACTTAGGCTCCAAAACGGACCACCGAGGGTCCAGAAATAGGAAATGGCCCCTGGAAAAATTGAAAACGGGCACGATCACTTCCCTCGAGGTGTAGCACTTGTAGGAACTGAAGGTTCGTAATAAGACTCTTGGTTAGAGAATTACGATTGAAATATGGGATTTTCTAACACTTTGGCTCGAAAAAGGCCCGTTGGGGGCCTGAAACGGTAAACGGCTGCGGGAAAATCAGAAACCAGCACGAGCACTTCGCTAGAGGGTAGAGTAAGTTATAGAAACTGGCGGTTCGCAAATAGGACTCTCGATTAGAGAATTACGAGTGAAACATTGCATTTTCCAACACTTAGGCTTGAAAACGGCTCGCCAGTGGTCCGGAACAGGAAACGGCCCCCGAAAAAATCGAAAACCGGCAAGATCACTTCCCTCGAGGGTAGAGTAACTTGTAGGAGCTGACGGGTCACGAATAGGACTCCTGGTTAGAGAATTACGACTGAAACATTGGATTTTCCAACACTTAGGCTCTAAAACAGCCCGTCGGTGGCCTGGAACGGGAAACGGCCACGGGAGAAATCGGAGACCGGCACGAGCACTTCGTTCGTGGGTAGAGTAACTTGTAGGCACTGATTCTTCGCAAATAGGACTCATGGTTAGAGAATTACGAGCAAAACATGTGATTTTCCAAAACTTAGGCTCGGAAATGGCATGCCGGTGTCTGGAACGGGAATCGGCACAAGGACAATACGAAAACCGGCACGAGCACTTCCCTTGAGGGTAGAGTAACTTGTAGGAACTGACAGTTCGCAAATAGGACTCCCAATTAGAGAATTACGAGCGAAACATGGGGATTTCCAACACTTAGGCTCTAAAACGGCCCACCTGGTGTCCAGAAACAGGAAATGGCCCCTGGAAAAATTGAAAACCGGCATGATCACTTCCCTCGAGGGTAGAGTAACTTGTAGGAACTTAAGGTTAGCAAAAAGGACTCCCGGTTAGAGAATTACGACTGAAACATGGGATTTTCCAACATTTTGGCTTGAAAAAGGCCCGTCGGGGGCCCTGGAACGATAAACGGCTGCGGGAAAAATAAAAAAAAAGCACGAGCACTTCACTCGTTTATAGGAACTGACGGTTCGCAAATAGGACTTTCGATTCGAGAATTACGAGCGAACATGAGATTTTCCAACACTTTGGCTTGAAAACGGCCCGTCGGAGGTCCGGAATGAAACGGTACCCGAAATACTCAAAATCGGCACGAGCACTTCCCTCGAGGGTAGAGTAACTTGTTGGAACTGACGGGTCGCGAATAGGACACCCTGTTAGAGAATTAAGACTGAAAGATGGGATTTTCCAACACTTAAGTCTCGAAAACTGCCAGCCGGGGGTCCGGAACTGGAAACGGCCGCCGGGCAAAATTGAAAACCGGCACGAGCACTTCACTCATGGTTAGAGTAACTTGTAGGCACTGACGGTTCGCAAATAGGACTCCCGATTAGAGAATTACGAGTGAACATCGGGTTTTCCAACACTTTGCTAAAAAACGGCTCACCGGGGGTCCGGAACGAGAAACAACATCCGGAAAAATAAAAAGCCGGCACGAGCACTTCCCTCGAAGGTAGAGTAACTTGTAGGAACTGACAGTACGGAAATAGGACTCCCGGTTAGAGAATTACGACTGAAACATGGGATTTTCCAACACTTTTTGCTCGAAAACGGCCCGTCGGGGGCCCAGAACGGTAAACGGCTACGGGAAAAATCGGAAACCAGCACAAGCACTTCGCTCGAGGGTAGAGTAAGTTATAGAAACTGGCAGTTCGTAAATAGGACTCTCGATTAGAGAATTACGAGTGAAGCATTGCATTTCCAACACTTAGGCTTGAAAATGGCTCGCCAGGGGTCCGGAATGGGAAACGGCACCCGAAAAAATCAAAATCTAGCACGAGCACTTCCCTCGAGGGTAGAGTAACTTGTAGGAATTGACGTTCGTAAATAAAACTCCCGTTAGAGAATTACGACTGAAACATGGGATTTTCCAACACTTTGGCTTGAAAACGGCCCATCCGGGCCCGGAACGGCAAACGGCTGCGAGAAAAATCGGAAACCAGCACAAGTACTTCGCTCGAGGGTAGAGTAATTTTAGGAACTGACTTTTCGTAAATAGGACTCCCGATTAAAGAATTACGAGCGAAACATGGGATTATCCAACACTTAGGCTCCAAAACGGCCCGCCGGGGGTCCGGAAATTTAAAACGGCCCCAGAAAAATCAAAATCCAGCACGAGCACTTCCCTCGAGGTAGAGTGACTTGTAGGAACTGACTATTCGCAAGTAGGACTCCCGGTTAGAGAATTACGCTGAAACATGAGATTTTCCAACACTTTGGCTCGAAAACGGCGCGTTGGGGGCCTGGAACGGGAAACGGCCCAAGGTAAAATCGGAAATCGGCACGACCACTTCCCTCGAGGTAAGAGTAACTTGTAGGAATAGATGGTTCGCAAGTAGGACTCTCGATTAAAGAATTACGAGCGAAACATTGGATTTTCCAACACTTAGGCTCGAAAATGCCCCGCCGGGTGTCCGGAACGGGAAACTGCCCCTGGAAAGTTTAAAAACCATCACGGGCACTTTCCTCGAGGGTAGAGTAACTTGTTGGAACTGACGGGTCACGAATAGGACTCCCGGTTATAGAATTACGACTGAAACATGGGATTTTTCAATAATTAGGCTCGAAAACAGCCCGTCGGTGGCCTGGAACGGGAAACGGCCGCGGGAGAAATCGGAGACCGGCACGAGCACTTCTTTCGTTGGTAGAGTAACTTGTAGGCACTGATTGTTCACAAATTGGACTCCTGGTTAGAAAATTACGAGCGAAACATGTGATTTTCCAAAACTTAGGCTCGAAAACGGCCCGTCGGAGGACTGGAAAGGGAAACGGTACCCGAAAATACTCAAAACCGACACGAGCACTTCCCTCGAGGGCAGAGTAACTTGTTGGAACTGACGGGTCGCGAATAGGACACCCGGTTAGAGAATTAAGACTGAAATATGGGATTTTCCAACACTTAAGGCTCGAAAACCGCCCGCCGGGGGTCCGGAATTGGAAACGGCCGCCGGACAAAATTGAAAACCGGCACGAGCACTTCACTCGTGGGTAGAGTAACTTGTAGGCAATGACGGTTCGCAAATAGAACTCCCGATTAGAGAATTACAAGTGAAACATTGGGTTTTCCAACACTTGGGCTCCAAAACGGCCCACTGGGGGTCCGGAATGGGAAACGACATCCGGAAAAATCAAAAACCGGCACGAGCACTTCCCTCGAAGGTAGAGTAACTTGTAGGAACCGACGGTACGGAAATAGGACTCCCGGTTAGAGAATTACGACTGAAACATGGGATTTTCCAACACTTTGGCTCGAAAACGGCCCGTCGGGGGCCCAGAACGGTAAACGGCTGTGGGAAAATCGGAAACCAGCACAAGCACTTCGCTCGAGGGTAGAGTAACTTGTAGGAACTGGATTTTCGTAAATAGGACTCCCGATTAGAGAATTACGAGCAAAACATGGGATTTTCCAACACTTAGGCTCCAAAACGGCACGCCGGGGGTCCAGAAATGGAAAACGGCCCCCTAAAAAATCGAAAACCAGTACAAGCACTTCCCTCGAGGGTAGAGTAACTTGTAGGAACTGACTGTTCGCAAATAGGACTCCCGGTTAGAGAATCACGCTGAAACATGAGATTTTCCAATACTTATGCTCGAAAACAGCCCGTCGGTGGCCTGGAATGGGAAACGGCGGGGGGAGAAATCGGAAACTGGCACAGCACTTCGTTCGTGGGTGGAGTAACTCGTAGGAACTGAAGGTTCGCAAATATGACTCCCGGTTAGAGAATTACGATTGAAACATTGGATTTTCCAACACTTTGGCTCGAAAAAGGCCCGTCTGGGGCCTGGAATGTTAAACGACTACCGGAAAAATCGAAAACCCGCACGAGCACTTCGCTCGAGGGTAGAGTAAGTTATAGAAACTGGCAGTTCGCAAATAGGACTCTCGATTAGAGAATTACGAGTGAAGCATTGCATTTTCCAACACTTAGGCTTGAAAATGGCTCGCCAGGGGTCCGGAATGGGAAACGGCACTCGGAAAAATCAAAAACCGGCACGAGCACTTCCCTCGAGGGTAGAGTAACTTGTAGGAATTGACGGTTCGTAAATAGAATTCCCGGTTAGAGAATTATGACTGAAACATGGGATTTTCCAACACTTTGGCTCGAAAACGGCCCATCCGGGCCCGGAACGGCAAACGGCTGCGAGAAAAATCCAAAACCAGCACAAGTACTTCGCTCGAGGGTAGAGTAATTTTTAGGAACTGACTTTTCGTAAATAGGACTCCCGATTAAAGAATTACGAGCGAAACATGGGATTATCCAACACTTAGGCTGCAAACGACCCGCCGGGGTCCAGAAATGTAAAACGGCCCCAGAAAAATCAAAATCCAGCACGAGCACTTCCCTCGAGGTAGAGTGACTTGTAGGAACTGACTGTTCGCAAATAGGACTCCCGGTTAGAGAATTATGCTGAAACATGAGATTTTCCAACACTTTGGCTCGAAAACGGCGCATTGGGGGCGTGGAACGGGAAACGGCCCAAGGTAAAATCGGAAATCGGCACGACCACTTCCCTCGAGGGTAGAGTAACTTGTAGGAACAGATGGTTCGCAAGTAGGACTCTCAATTAAAGAATTACGAGCGAAACATTGGATTTTCCAACACTTGGGCTCGAAAATGCCCCGCCGGGTGTCCGGAACGGGAAACTTCCCTTGGAAAGTTTAAAAACCGTCACGGGCACTTCCCTCGAGGGTAGAGTAACTTGTTGGAACTGACGGGTCACGAATAGGACTCCCGGTTAGAGAATTACGACTGAAACATGGGATTTTCCAATAATTAGGCTCGAAAACAGCCCGTCGGTGGCCTGTAACGGGAAACGGCCGCGGGAGAAATCGGAGACCGGCACGAGCACTTCATTCGTTGGTAGAGTAACTTGTAGGCACTGATTGTTCACAAATAGGACTCCTGGTTAGAAAATTACGAGCGAAACATGTGATTTTCCAAAACTTAGGCTCGAAAACGGCCTGCCGGGGTCTGGAACAGGAATCGTCACAAGGACAATACAAAAACTTGCACGAGTACTTCCCTTGAGGGTTGAGTAACTTGTAGGAACTGACAGTTCACAAATAGGACTCCCGATTAGAGAATTACGAGCGAAACATGGGATTTTCCAACACTTAGGCTCTAAAATGGCCCACCGGGTGTCCAGAAACAAGAAATGGCCCCCGGAAAAATCGAAAACCGGCACGATCACTTCCCTCGAGGGTAACTTGTAGGAACTGAAGGTTCGCAAATAGAACTCTTGGTTAGAGAATTACGACTGAAACAAGGGATTTTCCAACACTTTGGCTTGAAAAAGGCCCGCCGGAGGTCCGGAATAGGAAACGGTCCCCGGAAATACTCAAAACCGGCACGAGCACTTCCCTCGAGGGCAGAGTAACTTGTTGGAACTGACGGGTCGCGAATAGGACACCCGGTTAGAGAATTATGATTGAAAGATGGGATTTTCCAACACTTAAGGCTCAAAAACTGCCCGCCGGGGGTTCGGAACAGGAAACGGCCGCTGGACAAAATTAAAAACCGGCACGAGCACATCACTCGTGGGTAGATAACTTGTAGGCACTGACGGTTCGCAAATAGAACTCCCGATTAGAGAATTACGAGTGAAACATTGGGTTTTCCAACACTTTGGCTCGAAAACGGCCCGTCGAAGGCCCAGAACGGCAAACGGCTGCGGGAAAAATCAGAAACCAGCACAAGCACTTCGCTCGAGGGTAGAGTAACTTGTAGGAACTGGCTTTTTGTAAATAGGACTCCCGATTAAAGAATTACGAGCAAAACATGGGATTTTCCAACACTTAGGCTCCAAAACGGCCCGCCGGGGGTCCAGAAACTGGAAAATGGCCCCCTAAAAAATCGAAAACCAGTACAAGAACTTCCCTCGAGGGTAGAGTAACTTGTAGGAAATGACAGTTCGCAAATAGGACTCCCGATTAGAGAATTACGCTGAAACATGTGATTTTCCGACACTTATGCTCGAAAACAGCCCGTTGGGGGCCTGGAACGAGAAACGGCGGGGGGAGAAATCAGAAACCGGCACGAGCACTTCGTTCGTGGGTAGAGTAACTTTTAGGCACTGATGTTAGCAAATAGGACTCCCGGTTAGAGAATTACGAACGAAACATGTGATTTTTCAAAACTTAGGATTGAAAACGGCCTGCCGGGGTCTGTTACGGGAATCGGCCCAAAGAAAAAATGAAAACCGGCACGAGCACTTCCCTTGAGGGTAGAGTAACTTGTAGGAACTGACAGTTCGTAAATAGGACTCCTAATTTGAGAATTACGAGCGAAACATGGGATTTTCCAATACTTAGGCTCCAAAACGGACCACCGAGGGTCCAGAAATAGGAAATGGCCCCTGGAAAAATTGAAAACGGGCACGATCACTTCCCTCGAGGTGTAGCAACTTGTAGGAACTGAAGGTTCGTAAATAAGACTCTTGGTTAGAGAATTACGATTGAAATATGGGATTTTCCAACACTTTGGCTCGAAAAAGGCCCGTTGGGGGCCTGAAACGGTAAACGGCTGCGGGAAAATCAGAAACCAGCACGAGCACTTCGCTAGAGGGTAGAGTAAGTTATAGAAACTGGCGGTTCGCAAATAGGACTCTCGATTAGAGAATTACGAGTGAAACATTGCATTTTCCAACACTTAGGCTTGAAAACGGCTCGCCAGTGGTCCGGAACAGGAAACGGCCCCCGAAAAAATCGAAAACCGGCAAGATCACTTCCCTCGAGGGTAGAGTAACTTGTAGGAGCTGACGGGTCACGAATAGGACTCCTGGTTAGAGAATTACGACTGAAACATTGGATTTTCCAACACTTAGGCTCTAAAACAGCCCGTCGGTGGCCTGGAACGGGAAACGGCCACGGGAGAAATCGGAGACCGGCACGAGCACTTCGTTCGTGGGTAGAGTAACTTGTAGGCACTGATTCTTCGCAAATAGGACTCATGGTTAGAGAATTACGAGCAAAACATGTGATTTTCCAAAACTTAGGCTCGGAAATGGCATGCCGGTGTCTGGAACGGGAATCGGCACAAGGACAATACGAAAACCGGCACGAGCACTTCCCTTGAGGGTAGAGTAACTTGTAGGAACTGACAGTTTGCAAATAGGACTCCCAATTAGAGAATTACGAGCGAAACATGGGGATTTCCAACACTTAGGCTCTAAAACGGCCCACCTGGTGTCCAGAAACAGGAAATGGCCCCTGGAAAAATTGAAAACCTGGCATGATCACTTCCCTCGAGGGTAGAGTAACTTGTAGGAACTTAAGGTTAGCAAAAAGGACTCCCGGTTAGAGAATTACGACTGAAACATGGGATTTTCCAACATTTTGGCTTGAAAAAGGCCCGTCGGGGGCCCTGGAACGATAAACGGCTGCGGGAAAAATAAAAAAAAAAGCACGAGCACTTCACTCGTTTATAGGAACTGACGGTTCGCAAATAGGACTTTCGATTCGAGAATTACGAGCGAAACATGAGATTTTCCAACACTTTGGCTTGAAAACGGCCCGTCGGAGGTCCGGAATGGAAAACGGTACCCGGAAATACTCAAAACCGGCACGAGCACTTCCCTCGAGGGTAGAGTAACTTGTTGGAACTGACGGGTCGCGAATAGGACACCCTGTTAGAGAATTAAGACTGAAAGATGGGATTTTCCAACACTTAAGTCTCGAAAACTGCCAGCCGGGGGTCCGGAACTGGAAACGGCCGCCGGGCAAAATTGAAAACCGGCACGAGCACTTCACTCATGGTTAGAGTAACTTGTAGGCACTGACGGTTCGCAAATAGGACTCCCGATTAGAGAATTACGAGTGAACATCGGGTTTTCCAACACTTTGCTAAAAAACGGCTCACCGGGGGTCCGGAACGAGAAACAACATCCGGAAAAATAAAAAGCCGGCACGAGCACTTCCCTCGAAGGTAGAGTAACTTGTAGGAACTGACAGTACGGAAATAGGACTCCCGGTTAGAGAATTACGACTGAAACATGGGATTTTCCAACACTTTTGCTCGAAAACGGCCCGTCGGGGGCCCAGAACGGTAAACGGCTACGGGAAAAATCGGAAACCAGCACAAGCACTTCGCTCGAGGGTAGAGTAAGTTATAGAAACTGGCAGTTCGTAAATAGGACTCTCGATTAGAGAATTACGAGTGAAGCATTGCATTTTCCAACACTTAGGCTTGAAAATGGCTCGCCAGGGGTCCGGAATGGGAAACAGCACCCGAAAAAATCAAAATCTAGCACGAGCACTTCGCTCGAGGGTAGAGTAACTTGTAGGAATTGACGGTTCGTAAATAAAACTCCCGGTTAGAGAATTACGACTGAAACATGGGATTTTCCAACACTTTGGCTTGAAAACGGCCCATCCGGGCCCGGAACGGCAAACGGCTGCGAGAAAAATCGGAAACCAGCACAAGTACTTCGCTCGAGGGTAGAGTAATTTTTAGGAACTGACTTTTCGTAAATAGGACTCCCGATTAAAGAATTACGAGCGAAACATGGGATTATCCAACACTTAGGCTCCAAAACGGCCCGCCGGGGGTCCGGAAATTTAAAACGGCCCCAGAAAAATCAAAATCCAGCACGAGCACTTCCTCGAGGTAGAGTGACTTGTAGGAACTGACTATTCGCAAATAGGACTCCCGGTTAGAGAATTACGCTGAAACATGAGATTTTCCAACACTTTGGCTCGAAAACGGCGCGTTGGGGGCCTGGAACGGGAAACGGCCCAAGGTAAAATCGGAAATCGGCACGACCACTTCCCTCGAGGCAAGAGTAACTTGTAGGAATAGATGGTTCGCAAGTAGGACTCTCGATTAAAGAATTACGAGTGAAACATTGGATTTTCCAACACTTAGGCTCGAAAATGCCCCGCCGGGTGTCCGGAACGGGAAACTGCCCCTGGAAAGTTTAAAAACCATCACGGGCACTTTCCTCGAGGGTAGAGTAACTTGTTGGAACTGACGGGTCACGAATAGGACTCCCGGTTATAGAATTACGACGGAAACATGGGATTTTTCAATAATTAGGCTCGAAAACAGCCCGTCGGTGGCCTGGAACGGGAAACGGCTGCGGGAGAAATCGGAGACCGGCACGAGCACTTCTTTCGTTGGTAGAGTAACTTGTAGGCACTGATTGTTCACAAATTGGACTCCTGGTTAGCGAAACATGTGATTTTCCAAAACTTAGGCTCGAAAACGGCCCGTCGGAGGACTGTAAAGGGAAACGGTACCCGAAAATACTCAAAACCGACACGAGCACTTCTCTCGAGGGCAGAGTAACTTGTTGGAACTGACGGGTCGCGAATAGGACACCCGGTTAGAGAATTAAGACTGAAATATGGGATTTTCCAACACTTAAGGCTCGAAAACCGCCCGCCGGGGGTCCGGAATTGGAAACGGCCGCCGGACAAAATTGAAAACCGGCACGAGCACTTCACTCGTGGGTAGAGTAACTTGTAGGCAATGACGGTTCGCAAATAGAACTCCCGATTAGAGAATTACAAGTGAAACATTGGGTTTTCCAACACTTGGGCTCCAAAACGGCCCACTGGGGGTCCGGAATGGGAAACGACATCCGGAAAAATTAAAAAACCGGCACGAGCACTTCCCTCGAAGGTAGAGTAACTTGTAGGAACCGACGGTACGGAAATAGGACTCCCGGTTAGAGAATTACGACTGAAACATGGGATTTTCCAACACTTTGGCTCGAAAACGGCCCGTCGGGGGCCCAGAACGGTAAACGGCTATGGGAAAAATCGGAAACCAGCACAAGCACTTCGCTCGAGGGTAGAGTAACTTGTAGGAACTGGATTTTCGTAATAGGACTCCCGATTAGAGAATTACGGGAAAAACATGGGATTTTCCAACACTTAGGCTCCAAAACGGCACGCCGGGGGTCCAGAAATGGAAAACGGCCCCCTAAAAAATCGAAAACCAGTACAAGCACTTCCCTCGAGGGTAGAGTAACTTGTAGGAACTGACTGTTCGCAAATAGGACTCCCGGTTAGAGAATCACGCTGAAACATGAGATTTTCCAATACTTATGCTCGAAAACAGCCCGTCGGTGGCCTGGAATGGGAAACGGCGGGGGGAGAAATCGGAAACTGGCACAGCACTTCGTTCGTGGGTGGAGTAACTCGTAGGAACTGAAGGTTCGCAAATATGACTCCCGGTTAGAGAATTACGATTGAAACATTGGATTTTCCAACACTTTGGCTCGAAAAAGGCCCGTCTGGGGCCTGGAATGTTAAACGACTACCGGAAAAATCGAAAACCCGCACGAGCACTTCGCTCGAGGGTAGAGTAAGTTATAGAAACTGGCAGTTCGCAAATAGGACTCTCGATTAGAGAATTACGAGTGAAGCATTGCATTTTCCAACACTTAGGCTTGAAAATGGCTCGCCAGGGGTCCGGAATGGGAAACGGCACTCGGAAAAATCAAAAACCGGCACGAGCACTTCCCTCGAGGGTAGAGTAACTTGTAGGAATTGACGGTTCGTAAATAGAATTCCCGGTTAGAGAATTATGACTGAAACATGGGATTTTCCAACACTTTGGCTCGAAAACGGCCCATCCGGGCCCGGAACGGCAAACGGCTGCGAGAAAATTCCAAAACCAGCACAAGTACTTCGCTCGAGGGTAGAGTAATTTTTAGGAACTGACTTTTCGTAAATAGGACTCCCGATTAAAGAATTACGAGCGAAACATGGGATTATCCAACACTTAGGCTGCAAAACGACCCGCCGGGGGTCCAGAAATGTAAAACGGCCCCAGAAAAATCAAAATCCAGCACGAGCACTTCCCTCGAGGTAGAGTGACTTGTAGGAACTGACTGTTCGCAAATAGGACTCCCGGTTAGAGAATTATGCTGAAACATGAGATTTTCCAACACTTTGGCTCGAAAACGGCGCATTGGGGGCGTGGAACGGGAAACGGCCCAAGGTAAAATCGGAAATCGGCACGACCACTTCCCTCGAGGGTAGAGTAACTTGTAGGAACAGATGGTTCGCAAGTAGGACTCTCAATTAAAGAATTACGAGCGAAACATTGGATTTTCCAACACTTGGGCTCGAAAATGCCCCGCCGGGTGTCCGAACGGGAAACTTCCCTTGGAAAGTTTAAAAACCGTCACGGGCACTTCCCTCGAGGGTAGAGTAACTTGTTGGAACTGACGGGTCACGAATAGGACTCCCGGTTAGAGAATTACGACTGAAACATGGGATTTTCCAATAATTAGGCTCGAAAACAGCCCGTCGGTGGCCTGTAACGGGAAACGGCCGCGGGAGAAATCGGAGACCGGCACGAGCACTTCATTCGTTGGTAGAGTAACTTGTAGGCACTGATTGTTCACAAATAGGACTCCTGGTTAGAAAATTACGAGCGAAACATGTGATTTTCCAAAACTTAGGCTCGAAAACGGCCTGCCGGGGTCTGGAATAGGAATCGTCACAAGGACAATACAAAAACTTGCACGAGTACTTCCCTTGAGGGTTGAGTAACTTGTAGGAACTGACAGTTCACAAATAGGACTCCCGATTAGAGAATTACGAGCGAAACATGGGATTTTCCAACACTTAGGCTCTAAAATGGCCCACCGGGTGTCCAGAAACAAGAAATGGCCCCCGGAAAAATCGAAAACCGGCATGATCACTTCCCTCGAGGGTAACTTGTAGGAACTGAAGGTTCGCAAATAGAACTCTTGGTTAGAGAATTACGACTGAAACAAGGGATTTTCCAACACTTTGGCTTGAAAAAGGCCCGCCGGAGGTCCGGAATAGGAAACGTTCCCCGGAAATACTCAAAACCGGCACGAGCACTTCCCTCGAGGGCAGAGTAACTTGTTGGAACTGACGGGTCGCGAATAGGACACCCGGTTAGAGAATTATGATTGAAAGATGGGATTTTCCAACACTTAAGGCTCAAAAACTGCCCGCCGGGGGTTCGGAACAGGAAACGGCCGCTGGACAAAATTAAAAACCGGCACGAGCACATCACTCGTGGGTAGATAACTTGTAGGCACTGACGGTTCGCAAATAGAACTCCCGATTAGAGAATTACGAGTGAAACATTGGGTTTTCCAACACTTTGGCTCGAAAACGGCCCGTCGAAGGCCCAGAACGGCAAACGGCTGCGGGAAAAATCAGAAACCAGCACAAGCACTTCGCTCGAGGGTAGACTAACTTGTAGGAACTGGCTTTTTGTAAATAGGACTCCCGATTAAAGAATTACGAGCAAAACATGGGATTTTCCAACACTTAGGCTCCAAAACGGCCCGCCGGGGGTCCAGAAACGGAAAATGGCCCCCTAAAAAATCGAAAACCAGTACAAGAACTTCCCTCGAGGGTAGAGTAACTTGTAGGAAATGACAGTTCGCAAATAGGACTCCCGATTAGAGAATTACGCTGAAACATGTGATTTTCCGACACTTATGCTCGAAAACAGCCCGTTGGGGGCCTGGAACGAGAAACGGCGGGGGAGAAATCAGAAACCGGCACGAGCACTTGTTCGTGGGTAGAGTAACTTTTAGGCACTGATGTTAGCAAATAGGACTCCCGGTTAGAGAATTACGAACGAAACATGTGATTTTTCAAACTTAGGATTGAAAACGGCCTGCCGGGGTCTGTTACGGGAATCGGCCCAAAGAAAAAATGAAAACCGGCACGAGCACTTCCCTTGAGGGTAGAGAGTAACTTGTAGGAACTGACAGTTCGTAAATAGGACTCCTAATTTGAGAATTACGAGCGAAACATGGGATTTTCCAATACTTAGGCTCCAAAATGGACCACCGAGGGTCCAGAAATAGGAAATGGCCCCTGGAAAAATTGAAAACGGGCACGATCACTTCCCTCGAGGTGTAGCAACTTGTAGGAACTGAAGGTTCGTAAATAAGACTCTTGGTTAGAGAATTACGATTGAAATATGGGATTTTCCAACACTTTGGCTCGAAAAGGCCCGTTGGGGGCCTGAAACGGTAAACGGCTGCGGGAAAATCAGAAACCAGCACCAGCACTTCGCTAGAGGGTAGAGTAAGTTATAGAAACTGGCGGTTCGCAAATAGGACTCTCGATTAGAGAATTACGAGTGAAACATTGCATTTTCCAACACTTAGGCTTGAAAACGGCTCGCCAGTGGTCCGGAACAGGAAACGGCCCCCGAAAAAAATCGAAAACCGGCAAGATCACTTCCCTCGAGGGTAGAGTAACTTGTAGGAGCTGACGGGTCACGAATAGGACTCCTGGTTAGAGAATTACGACTGAAACATTGGATTTTCCAACACTTAGGCTCTAAAACAGCCCGTCGGTGGCCTGGAACGGGAAACGGCCACGGGGGAGAAATCGGAGACCGGCACGAGCACTCGTTCGTGGGTAGAGTAACTGTAGGCACTGATTGCTTCGCAAATAGGCCTCATGGTTAGAGAATTACGAGCAAAACATGTGATTTTCCAAAACTTAGGCTCGGAAATGGCATGCCGGTGTCTGGAACGGGAATCGGCACAAGGACAATACGAAAACCGGCACGAGCACTTCCCTTGAGGGTAGAGTAACTTGTAGGAACTGACAGTTCGCAAATAGGACTCCCAATTAGAGAATTACGAGCGAAAACATGGGGATTTCCAACACTTAGGCTCTAAAACGGCCCACCTGGTGTCCAGAAACAGGAAATGGCCCCTGGAAAAATTGAAAACCGGCATGATCACTTCCCTCGGGGTAGAGTAACTTGTAGGAACTTAAGGTTAGCAAAAAGGACTCCCGGTTAGAGAATTACGACTGAAACATGGGATTTTCCAACATTTTGGCTTGAAAAAGGCCCGTCGGGGGCCCTGGAACGATAAACGGCTGCGGGAAAAATAAAAAAAAAGCACGAGCACTTCACTCGTTTAAAGGAACTGACGGTTCGCAAATAGGACTTTCGATTCGAGAATTACGAGCGAAACATGAGATTTTCCAACACTTTGGCTTGAAAACGGCCCGTCGGAGGTCCGGAATGGAAAACGGTACCCGGAAATTCTCAAAACCGGCACGAGCACTTCCCTCGAGGGTAGAGTAACTTGTTGGAACTGACGGGTCGCGAATAGGACACCCTGTTAGAGAATTAAGACTGAAAGATGGGATTTTCCAACACTAAGTCTCGAAAACTGCCAGCCGGGGGTCCGGAACTGGAAACGGCCGCCGGCAAAAATTGAAAACCGGCACGAGCACTTCACTCATGGTTAGAGTAACTTGTAGGCACTGACGGTTCGCAAATAGGACTCCCGATTAGAGAATTACGAGTGAACATCGGGTTTTCCAACACTTTGCTAAAAAACGGCTCACCGGGGGTCCGGAACGAGAAACAACATCCGGAAAAATAAAAAGCCGGCACGAGCACTTCCCTCGAAGGTAGAGTAACTTATAGGAACTGACAGTACGGAAATAGGACTCCCGGTTAGAGAATTACGACTGAAACATGGGATTTTCCAACACTTTTGCTCGAAAACGGCCCGTCGGGGGCCCAGAACGGTAACGGCTACGGGAAAAATCGGAAACCAGCACAAGCACTTCGCTCGAGGGTAGAGTAACTTGTAGGAACTGGCTTTTCGTAAATAGGACTCCCGATTAGAGAATTACGAGCAAAACATGCAATTTTTCAACACTTAGGCACCAAAACGGCATGCCGGGGGTCTAGAAACGGAAAATGGCCCCCTAAAAAATCGAAAACCAGTACAAGCACTTCCCTCGAGGATAGAGTAACTTGTAGGAACTGACTGTTCGCAAATAGGACTCCCGGTTAGAGAATTACGTTGAAACATGAGATTTTCCAATACTTATGCTCGAAAATAGCCCGTCGGTGGCCTGGAACGGGAAACGGCGGGGGGAGAAATCAGAAACCGGCACGAGCACTTCGTTCGTGGGTAGAGTAATTGGTAGGCACTGATGGTTCGCAAATAGGACTCCTAGTTAGAGAATTACGAACGAAACATGTGATTTTCCAAAACTTAGGATTGAAAACGGCCTGCCGGGGTTTGGAACGGGAATCGGCCCAAAGAAAAAATGAAAACTGGCGCGAGCACTTTCCTTGAGGGTAGAGTAACTTGTAGCAACTGACAGTTCGCAAATAGGACTCCCAATTAGAGAATTACGAGCGAAACATGGGATTTTCGAATACTTAGGCTCCAAAACGGCCCACCGGGGGTCCAGAAACAGGAAATGGCCCCTGGAAAAATTGAAAACTGGCACGATCACTTCCCTCGAGGGTGGAGTAACTTGTAGGAACTGAAGGTTCGCAAATAGGACTCCTGGTTAGAGAATTACGTCTGAAACATGGGATTTTCCAACACTTTGGCTCAAAAAAGGCCCGTCGGGGGCCTGGAATGTTAAACAAGTGCGGGAAAAATCGAAAACCAGCACGAGCACTTCGCTCGAGGGTAGAGTAAGTTATAGAAACTGGCAGTTCGCAAATAGGACTTTCGATTAGAGAATTACGAGTGAAGCATTGCATTTTCCAACACTTAGGCTTGAAAACGGCTCGCCAGGGGTGCGGAACGGCAAACGGCACCCGGAAAAATCAAAAAACGGCACGAGCACTTCCCTTGAGGGTAGAGTAACTTGTAGGAACTGACGGTTCGTAAATAGAACTCCCGGTTAGAGAATTACGATTGAAACATGGGATTTTCCAACACTTTGGCTCGAAAACGGCTCGTCCGGGGCCCGGAACGGCAAACGGCTGTGAGAAAAATCGGAAACCAGCACAAGTACTTCGTTCGAGGGTAGAGTAATTTTTAGGAACTGACTTTTCGTAAATAGGACTCCCGATTAAAGAATTACGAGCGAAACATGGGATTATCCAACACTTAGGCTCCAAAACGGCCCGCCGGGGGTCCGGAAATGTAAAACGGCCCCCGGAAAAATCGAAAACCAGCCCGAGCACTTCCCTCGAAGGTAGAGTGACTTGTAGGAACTGACTGTTCGGAATTAGGACTCCAGGTTAGAGAATTACGTTGAAACATGAGATTTTCCAACACTTTGGCCCGAAAACGGCCCGCTGGGGGCCTGGAACGGGAAACGGCCCAAGGTAAAACCAGAAATCGGCACGAGCACTTCCCTCAAGGGTAGAGTAACTTGTAGGAACAGATGGTTTGCAAGTAGGACTCTCGATTAAAGAATTACGAGCGAAACATTGGATTTTCCAACACTTAGGCTCGAAAACGCCCGCCAGGGGTCCGGAATGGGAAACTGCCCCTGGAAAGTTCAAAAACCGTCACGGGCACTTCCTTCGAGGGTAGAGTAACTTGTTCGAACTGACGGGTCACGAATAGGACTCCCGGTTAGAGAGTTACGACTGAAACATGGGATTTTCCAACAATTAGGCCCGAAAACAGCCCGTCGGTGGCCTGGAACAAGAAACGGCCGCGGGAGAAATCGGAGACCGGCACAAGCACTTCGTTCGTTTGTAGAGTAACTTGTAGGCACTGATTATTCGCAAATAGCACTCCTGGTTAGAGAATTACGAGCGAAACATGTGATTTTCCACAACTTAGGCTCGAAAACGGCCTGCCGGGGTCTGGAACGGGAATCGGCACAAGGACAATACGAAAACCGGCACTAGCACTTCCCTTGAGGGTAGAGTAACTTGTCGGAACTGACAGTTCGCAAATAGGACTCCCGATTAGAGAATTACGAGTGAAACATGGGATTTTCCAACACTTAGGCTCTAAAACGGCCCACCGGGTGTCCAGAAACAGGTAATGGCCCCCGGAAAAATCGAAAACCGGCACGATCACTTCCCTCGAGGGTAGAGTAACTTGTAGGAAGGGACGGTTCGCAAATAGAACTCTCGGGTAGAGAATTACGACTGAAACATGGGATTTTCCAACACTTTGGCTCGAAAACGGCTCGTCCGGGGCCCGGAACGGCAAACGGCTGCGAGAAAAATTGGAAACCAGCACAAGTACTTCGCTTGAGGGTAGAGTAATTTTTAGGAACTGACCTTTCGTAAATAAGACTCCCGATTAGAGAATTACGAGCGAAACATGGGATTTTCCAACACTTAGGCTCCAAAACGGCCCGCCGGGGGTCCAGAAATGTAAAACGGCCTCCGGAAAAATCGAAAACCAGCACGAACACTTCCCTCGAGGGTAGAGTAACTTGTAGGAACTGACTGTTCACAAATAGGACTCCCGGTTAGAGAATTACGCTGAAACATGAGATTTTCCAAATCTTTGGCTCGAAAACGGCCCGCCGGGGGCCTGGAACGGGAAACGGCCCAAGGTAAAATCGGAAATCAGCACGAGCACTTCCCTCGAGGGTAGAGTAACTTGTAGGAATAGATGGTTCGCAACTAGGACTCTCGGTTAAAGAATTACGAGCGAAACATTGGATTTTCCAACATTTAGGCTCGAAAACGCCCCGCCAGGGGTCCGTAATGGGAAACTGCCCCTGGGAAGTTTGAAAACCATCACGAACACTTCCCTCGAGGGTAGAATAACTTGTTGGAACTGACGGTTCACGAATAGGACTCCCGGTTAGGGAATTACGACTGAAACATCGGATTTTCCAACACTTAGGCTCGAAAACAGTCCGTCGGTGGCCTGGAACAGGAAACGGCCACGGGAGAAATCGGAGACCGGCACGAGCACTTCGTTCATGGGTAGAGTAACTTGTAGGCACTGATTGTTCGCAAATAAGACTCCTGGTTAGAGAATTACGAGCGAAACATGTGATTTTCCAAAACTTAGGCTCGTAAACGGCCTGCCGGGGTTTGGAACGGGAATCGGCACAAGGACAATACGAAAACTGACACGAGCACTTCCCTTGAGGGTATAGTAACTTGTAGGAAGTGACATTTCACAATTAGGACTCCCGATTAGAGAATTACGAGCGAGACATGGGATTTTCCAACACTTAGGCTCTAAAATGGCCCACCGGGCGTCCAGAAACAGGAAATGGCCCCCGGAAAAATTGAAAACCGGCACGATCACTTCCCTCGAGGGTAGAGTAACTTGTAGGAACTGGATTTTCGTAAATAGTACTCTCGATTAGAGAATTACGAGCAAAACATGGGATTTTCCAACACTTAGGCTCCAAAACGGCCCGCCGGGGGTCCCAAAATGGAAAACGGCCACCTAAAAAATCGAAAACCAGTACAAGCACTTCTCTCGAGGGTATAGTAACTTGTAGGAACTGACGGTTCGCAAATAGGACTCCCGGTTAGAGAATTACAACTGAAACATGAGATTTTCCAACACTTTGGCTCGAAAACGGCCCGCCGAGGGCCTGGAACGGGAAACGGCCCAAGGTAAAATCGGAAATTGGCACAAACGCTTTCCTCGAGGGTAGAATAACTTGTAGGAACAGGTGGTTCGCAAGTAGGACTCTCGGTTAAAGAATTACGAGCGAAACATTGGATTTTCTAACACTTAGGCTCGAAAACACCCCGCCGGGGGTCCGGAACGGGAAACTGCCCCTGGATAGTTCCAAAACCGTCACGAGCACTTCCCTCAAGGGTAGAGTAACTTGTTGGAACTGACAGATCACGAAGAGGACTCCCGGTTAGAGAATTACGACTGAAACATGGGATTTTCCAACACTTAGGCTCGAAAATAGCCCGTCGGTGGCCTGCAACGGGAAACAGCCGTGGGAGAAATTGGAGACCAGCACGAGCACTTCGTTCGTGGGTAGAGTAACTTATAGGCACTGATTGTTCGCAAATAGGGCTCCTGGTTAGAGAATTACGAGCGAAACATGTGATTTTCCAAAACTTAGGCTAGAAAACGGCCTGCAAGGGTCTGGAACGGGAATCGGCACAAGGACAATACGAAAACCGGCACGAGCACTTCCCTTGAGGGTAGAGTATCTTGAAGGTGACAGTTCGTAAGTAAGACTCCCGATTAGAGAAATACGAGCGAAACATGGGACTTTCTAACACTTAGGCTCTAAAACGGCCTACCGGGTGTCCAGAAACAGGAAATGGCCCCCAAAAAAATTGAAAACCAGCACGACCACTTCCCTCGAGGGTAGAGTAACTTGTAGGAACTGAAGGTTCACGAATAGCACTCCCGGTTAGAGAATTACGACTGAAACATGGGATTTTCAAACACTTTGGCTTGAAAAAGGCCCGTCGGGGGCCCTGGAACGGTAAACGGTTGTGGGAAAAATCCGAAAAAAGCACGAGCACTTCACTCGTTTATAGGAATTGACGGTTTGCAAATAGGACTTTCGATTTGTGAATTACAAGCGAAACGTGACATTTTCCAACACTTTGGCTCGAAAACGGCCCGCCGGAGGTACGGAACGGGAAACGGTCCTCGGAAAACTGAAAATCGGCATGAGCACTTCCTTCGAGGGCAGAGTAATTTGTTGGAACTGACGGGTCGCGAATAGGACACCCGGTTAGAGAATTATGACTGAAAGATGGGATTTTCCAACACTTTAGGCTCGAAAACTGCCCGCCGGGGGTCCGGAATGGGAAACGGCCACCGGACAAAATCGAAAACCGGCACGAGCACTTCACCCGTGGGTAGAGTAACTTATAGGCACTGACGGTTTGGAAATTGGACTCCGGATTAGAGAATTACGAGTGAAACATTGGGTTTTCCAACACTTGGGCTCCAAAACGGCCCACCGGGGGTCCGGAATGGAAAACGGCATCCGGAAAAATAAAAAACCGGCACGAGCACTTCCCTCGAAGGTAGAGTAACTTGTAGGAACTGACGATACGGATATAGGACTCCCGGTTAGAGAATTACGACTGAAACATGGGATTTTCCAACACTTTGGCTCGAAAATGGCCCGTCGGGGGCCCAGAACGGCAAATGGCTGTGGGAAAAATTGAAAATGAGCACAAGCACTTCGCTCGAGGGTAGAGTAACTTATAGTAACTGGCTTTTCGTAAATAGGACTCCCGATTAGAGGATTACGAGCAAAACATGGGATTTTCCAACACTTAGGCTCCAAAACGGCCCGCCGGGGGTCCAGAAATGGAAAACGGCCCCCGAAAAAATTGAAAACCAGCACGAGCACTTCCCTCAAGGGTAGAGTAACTTGTGGGAACTGACTGTTCGCAAATAGAACTCCCGGTTAGAGAATTACGACTAAAACATGGGATTTTCCAACACTTAGGCTCCAAAATGGCCCGCCGGGGGTCCAGAAATGGAAAACGGCCCCCTATAAAATCGAAAACCAATACGAGCACTTCCCTCAAGGGTAGAGTAACATGTAGGAACTGACCGTTCGCAAATAGGACTCCCGGTTAGAGAATTACAACTGAAACATGAGATTTTCCAACACTTCGGCTCAAAAATTGCCCGCCGGAGGCCTGGAATGGGAAACGGCCAAGGTAAAATCGGAAACCGACACGAGCACTTCCCTCGAAGGTAAAGTAACTTGTAGCAACTGACGGTTCACAAATAGGACTCCCGGTTAGAGAATTACGACTGAAACATGGGATTTTCCAACACTTTGGCTCGAAAACGGCCCGCCGGGGGTCCGGAACGGAAAACTGCGCCTAGCAAGTTCGAAAACCATCACGAGCACTTCCCTCGAGGGTAGTGTAACTTGTTCCAACTGACGGGTCACGAATAGGACTCCCGGTTAGAGAATTACGATTGAAACATGGGATTTTCCAATACTTAGGCTTGAAAACAGCCCGTCGGTGGCCTGGAATGGGAAACGGCCGTGGGAGAAATCGAAAAACTTCGTTCGTGGGTAGAGTAGCTTGTAGGCACTGATTGTTCGCAAATAGGACTCCCGGTTAGAGAATTACAAACGAACATGTGATTTTCCAAAACTTTGTCTCGAAAACGGCCAGCCGGTGTCTGGAACGGGAATCGGCTCAAGGACAATACGAAAACCAGCACGAGCACTTCCCTTGGGGTAGAGTAACTTGTAGGAACTGATATTCGCAAATAGGACTCCCGATTAGAAGAATTACGAGTGAAAATAGGATTATCCAACACTTAGGCTCGAAAATGGCCCACCGGGTGTCTAGAAATGGAAATGGTCCCCGAAAAAAATTGAAAACCGGCACGATCACTTCCCTCGAGGGTTAGAGGTAACTTGTAGGAACTGAAGGGTTCGCAAAATAGGACTCCCGGTTAGAGAATTACGACTGAAACATAGGATTTTCCAACACTTTGGCATGAAAAAGGCCCGTCGGGGGCCATGGAACGGTAAACGGCTGCGGGAAAAATCGGAAAAAAAGCAACGAGCACTTGACCCGTTGCAAATAGGACTTTCGATTTGAGAATTACGAGCGAAACATGAGATTTTCCACCACTTTGGCTCGAAAAACGGCCCGCCGGAAGTACGAAACCGGTGACGGTCCCCGAAAATAATGAAAACCGGCACGAGCACTTCCCTCGAGGGTAGAGTACTTGTTGGAACTGACGGTTCCCGAATAGGACACCCCGTTAGAGAATGAAGACTGAAAGATGGGATTTTCCAACACTTAAGGCTCGAAAACTTCCCGCTGGGGGTCCGGAACGGGAAACGGCTGCCGGACAAAATCGAAAACCGGCACGAACACTTCACTCGTGGGTAGAGTAACTTGTAGGCACCGACGGTTCGCAAATAGGACTCCCGATTAGAGAATTATGAGTGAAACATTGGGTTTTCCAACACTTGGGCTTCAAAACGGCCCACCGGGGGTCCGGAACGGGAAACGACATCCGGAAAAAATCAAAAACCGGCACGAGCACTTCCCTCGAAGGTAGTGTAACTTGTAGGAAACTGACGGTACGGAAATAGGACTCCCGGTTAGAGAATTACGACAGAAACATGGGATTTTCCAACACTTAGGCTCGAAAACGGCCCGTTGAGGGCCCAGAAAGGTAAACGGCTGCGGGAAAAATCGGAAACCAGCACAAGCACTTCGCTCGAGGGTAGAGTAACTTCTAGGAACTGGCTTTTCGTAAATAGGACTCCCGATTAGAGAATTACGAGCAAAACATGAGATTTTCTAACACTTAGGCTCCAAAACGGCCCGCCGGGGGTCCAGAAATGGAAAACGGCCGCCTAAAAAATCGAAAACAAGTACAAGCACTTCCCTCGATGGTAGAGTAACTTGTAGGAACTGACGGTTCGCAAATAGGACTCCCGGTTAGAGAATTACAACTGAAACATGAGATTTTTCAACACTTTGGCTCAAAAATGGCCCGCCGGGGGCCTGGAATAGGAAACGGCCAAGGTAAAATCGGAAACCGGCACGAGCACTTCCCTCGAGGGTAAAGTAACTTATAGGAATAGATGGTTAGCAAGTAGGACTCTCGGTTTTAGAATTACGAGCGACACATGTCATTTTCCAACACTTAGGCTCGAAAATGGCCCGCCGTGGGTCCGGAACGGGAAACTGCCCATGGAAAGTTTGAAAACCGTCACGAGCACTTCCCTCGAGGGTAGAGTAACTTGTTGGAACTGTCGGGTCGCGAATAGAACTCCCGGTTAGAGAATTAGGACTGAGACATGGGATTTTCCAACACTTAGGCTCGAAAACAGCCCGTCGGTGGCCTGGAACGTGAAACGGCCACTGGAGAAATAGAAGACCGGCACGAATACTTCGTTCGTGGGTAGAGTAACCTGTAGGCACTGATTGTTCGCAAATAGGACTCCCGATTAGAGAATTACGAGCGAAACATGTGATTTTCCAAAACTTAGGCTCGAAAATGGCCCACCGGGTGTCCAGAAACTGGAAATGGCCCCCGGAAAAATTGAAAACCGGCACGATCACTTCCCTCGAGGTTAGAGTAACTTGTAGGAACTGAAGGTTCGCAAGTAGGACTCCCGGTTAGAGAATTACGACTGAAACATAGGATTTTCCAACACTTTGGCTTGAATAGGGCCCGTCGGGGGCCCTGGAACGGTAAACGGCTGCGGGAAAAATCGGAAACAAACACGAGCACTTGACCCGTTGCAAATAGGACTTTCGATTTGAGAATTACAAGCGAAACATGAGATTTTCCACCACTTTGGCTCGAAAACGGCCCGCCGGAAGTCCGGAACCGGTGACGGTCCCCGAAAATACTGAAAACCGGCACGAGCACTTCCCTCGAGGGTAGAGTACTTGTTGGAACTGACGGTTCCCGAATAGGACACCCCGTTAGAGAATGAAGACTGAAAGATGGGATTTTCCAACACTTAAGGCTCGAAAACTGCCCGCCGGGGGTCCGGAACGGGAAACGGCTACCGGACAAAATCGAAAACCGGCACAAACACTTCACTCGTGGGTAGAGTTACTTGTAGGCACCGACGGTTCGCAAATAGGACTCCCGATTAGAGAATTACGAGTGAAACATTGGTTTTCCAACACTTGGGCTTCAAAACGGCCCACCGGGGGTCCGGAACGGGAAACGACATCCGGAAAAATCAAAAACCGGCACGAGCACTTCCCTCGAAGGTAGTGTAACTTATAGGAACTGATGGTACGGAAATAGGACTCCCGGTTAGAGAATTACGACAGAAACATGGGAATTTCCAACACTTAGGCTCGAAAACGGCCCGTTGGGGGCCCAGAAAGGTAAACGGCTACGGGAAAAATCGGAAACCAGCACAAGCACTTCGCTCGAGGGTAGAGTAACTTCTAGGAACTGGCTTTTCTTAAATAGGACTCCCGATTAGAGAATTACGAGCAAAACATGAGATTTTCTAACACTTAGGCTCCAAAACGGCCCGCCGGGGGTCCAGAAACGGAAAACGGCCGCCTAAAAAATCGAAAACCAGTACAAGCACTTCCCTCGATGGTAGAGTAACTTGTAGGAACTGACGGTTCGCAAATAGGACTCACGGTTAGAGAATTACAACTGAAACATGAGATTTTTCAACACTTTGGCTCAAAAATGGCCCGCTGGGGGCCTGGAACGGGAAACTGCCAAGGTAAAATCGGAAACCGGCAGGAGCACTTCCCTCGAGGGTAAAGTAACTTGTAGGAACAGAAGGTTACCAATTAGGACTCTCGGTTTTAGAATTACGAGCGACACAAGTCATTTTCCAACACTTAGGCTCGAAAATGGCCCGCCGTGGGTCCGGAACGGGAAATTGCCCATGGAAAGTTTGAAAACCGTCACGAGCACTTCCCTCGAGGGTAGAGTAACTTGTTGGAACTATCGGGTCGCGAATAGAACTCTTGGTTAGAGAATTAGGACTGAAACATGGGATTTTCCAACACTTAAGCTCGAATACAGCCCGTCGGTGGCCTGGAACGGGAAACGGCCACGGGAGAAATCGGAGACCGGCATGAATACTTCGTTCGTGGGCAGAGTAACCTGTAGGCACTGATTGTTCGCAAATAGGACTCTTGATTAGAGAATTACGAGCGAAAATAGGATGTTCCAACACTTAGGCTCGAAAATGGCCCACCGGGTGTCCAGAAACTGGAAATGGCCCCCGAAAAAATTGAAAACCGGCACGATCACTTCCCTCGAGGTTAGAGTAACTTGTAGGAATTGAAGGTTCGCAAATAGGACTCTCGGTTAGAGAATTACGACTGAAACATAGGATTTTCCAACACTTTGGCTTGAATAAGGCCCGTCGGGGGCCCTGGAACGGTAAACGGCTGTGGGAAAAATCGGAAAAAAACACGAGCACTTGACCCGTTCCAAATAGGACTTTCGATTTGAGAATTACAAGCGAAACATGAGATTTTCCACCACTTTGGCATGAAAACGGCCCGCTGGAAGTCCGGAACCGGTGACGGTCCCCGGAATTACTGAAAACCGGCACGAGCACTTCCCTCGAGGGTAGAGTACTTGTTGGAACTGACGGTTCCCGAATAGGACACCCCGTTAGAGAATGAAGACTGAAAGATGGGATTTTCCAACACTTAAGGCTCGAAAACTGCCCGCCGGGGGTCCGGAACGGGAAACGGCTGCCGGACAAAATCGAAAACCGGCATGAACACTTCACTCGTGGGTAGAGTAACTTGTAGGCACCGACGGTTCGCAAATAGGACTCCCGATTAGAGAATTACGAGTGAAACATTGGTTTTCCAACACTTGGGCTTCAAAACGGCCCACCGGGGGTCCGGAACGGGAAACGACATCCGGAAAAATCAAAAACCGGCACGAGCACTTCCCTCGAAGGTAGTGTAACTTGTAGGAACTGACGGTACGGAAATAGGACTCCCGGTTAGAGAATTACGACAGAAACATGGGAATTTCCAACACTTAGGCTCGAAAACGGCCCGTTGGGGGCCCAGAAAGGTAAACGGCTGTGGGAAAAATCGGAAACCAGCATAAGCACTTCGCTCGAGGGTAGAGTAACTTCTAGGAACTGGCTTTTCGTAAATAGGACTCCCGATTAGAGAATTACGAGCAAAACATGAGATTTTCTAACACTTAGGCTCCAAAACGGCCCGCCGGGGGTCCAGAAACGGAAAACGGCCGCCTAAAAAATCGAAAACCAGCACAAGCACTTCCCTCGATGGTAGAGTAACTTGTAGGAACTGACGGTTCGCAAATAGGACTCCCAGTTAGAGAATTACAACTGAAACATAAGATCTTTCAACACTTTGGCTCAAAAATGGCCCGCCGGGGGCCTGGAACGGGAAACGGCCAAGGTAAAATCGGAAACCGGCACGAGCACTTCCCTCAAGGGTAAAGTAACTTATAGGAACAGATGGTTAGCAAGTAGGACTCTCGGTTTTAGAATTACGAGCGACACACGTCATTTTCCAACACTTAGGCTCGAAAATGGCCCGCCGTGGGTCCGGAACGGGAAACTGCCCCTGGAAAGTTTGAAAACCATCACGAGCACTTCCCTCGAGGGTAGAGTAACTTGTTGGAATAGTCGGGTCATGAATAGAACTCCCGGTTAGAGAATTCGGACTGAAACATGGGATTTTCCAACACTTAGGCTCGAAAACAGCCCGTCGGTGGCCTGGAACGTGAAACGGCCACGGGAGAAATCGGAGACCGGCACGAATACTTCGTTCGTGGGTAGAGTAACCTGTAGGCACTGATTGTTCGCAAATAGGACTCCCGATTAGAGAATTACGAGCGAAACATGTGATTTTCCAAAACTTAGGCTCGAAAATGGCCCACCGGGTGTCCAGAAACTGGAAATGGCCCCCGGAAAAATTGAAAACCGGCACGATCACTTCCCTCGAGGTTAGAGTAACTTGTAGGAACCGAAGGTTCGCAAATAGGACTCCCGGTTAGAGAATTATGACTGAAACATAGGATTTTCCAACACTTTGGCTTGAAAAAGGCCCGTCGGGAGCCCTGGAACGGTAAACGGCTGCGGGAAAAATCAGAAAAAAAAAACGAGCACTTGACCCGTTGCAAATAGGACTTTCGATTTGAGAATTACAAGCGAAACATGAGATTTTCCACCACTTTGGCATGAAAACGGCCCGCTGGAAGTCCGGAACCGGTGACGGTCCCCGGAAATACTGAAAACCGGCACGAGCACTTCCCTCGAGGGTAGAGTACTTGTTGGAACTGACGGTTCCCGAATAGGACACCCCGTTAGAGAATGAAGACTGAAAGATGGGATTTTCCAACACTTAAGGCTCGAAAACTGCCCGCCGGGGGTCCGGAACGGGAAACGGCTGCCGGACAAAATCGAAAACCGGCACGAACACTTCACTCGTGGGTAGAGTAACTTGTAGGCACTGACGGTTCGCAAATAGGACTCCCGATTAGAGAATTACGAGTGAAACATTGGTTTTCCAACACTTGGGCTTCAAAACGGCCCACCGGGGGTCCGGAACGGGAAACGACATCCGGAAAAATCAAAAACCGGCACGAGCACTTCCCTCGAAGGTAGTGTAACATGTAGGAACTGACGGTATGGAAATAGGACTCCCGGTTAGAGAATTACGACAGAAACATGGGAATTTCCAACACTTAGGCTCGAAAACGGCCCGTTGGGGGCCCAGAAAGGTAAACGGCTGTGGGAAAAATCGGAAACCAGCATAAGCACTTCGCTCGAGGGTAGAGTAACTTCTAGGAACTGGCTTTTCGTAAATAGGACTCCCGATTAGAGAATTACGAGCAAAACATGAGATTTTCTAACACTTAGGCTCCAAAACGGCACGCCGGGGGTCCAGAAATGGAAAACGGCCGCCTAAAAAATCGAAAACCAGTACAAGCACTTCCCTCGATAGTAGAGTAACTTGTAGGAACTGACGGTTCGCAAATAGGACTCACGGTTAGAGAATTATAACTGAAACATGAGATTTTTCAACACTTTGGCTAAAAAATGGCCCGCTGGGGGCCTGGAACGGGAAACGGCCAAGGTAAAATCGGAAACTGGCAGGAGCACTTCCCTCGAGGGTAAAGTAACTTATAGGAACAGATGGCTACCAATTAGGACTCTCGGTTTTAGAATTACGAGCGACACAAGTCATTTTCAAACACTTAGGCTCGAAAATGGCCCGCCGTGGGTCCGGAACGGGAAACTGCCCATGGAAAGTTTGAAAACCATCACGAGCACTTCCCTCGAGGGTAGAGTAACTTGTTGGAACTATCGGGTCGCGAATAGAACTCCCGGTTAGAGAATTAGGGCTGAAACATGGGATTTTCCAACACTTAGGCTCGAAAACAGCCCGTCGGTGGCCTGGAACGGGAAACGGCCACGGGAGAAATCGGAGACCGGCACGAATACTTCGTTCGTTGGTAGAGTAACCTGTAGGCACTGATTGTTCGCAAATAGGACTCTTGATTAGAGAATTACGAGCGAAAATAGGATTTTCCAACACTTAGGCTCGAAAATGGACCACCGAGTGTCCAGAAACAGGAAATGGCCCTCGGAAAAATTGAAAACCGGCACGATCACTTCCCTCGAGGTTAAAGTAACTTGTAGGAACTGAAGGTTCGCAAATAGGACTCCCGGTTAGAGAATTATGACTGAAACATAGGATTTTCCAACACTTTGGCTTGAAAAAGGCCCGTCGGGGGCACTGGAACGGTAAACGGCTACGGGAAAAATCGGAAAAAAGCACGAGCACTTGACCTGTTGCAAATAGGACTTTCGATTTGAGAATTACGAGCGAAACATGAGATTTTCCACCACTTTGGCTAGAAAACGGCCCGCCGGAAGTCCGGAACCGGTGACGGTCCCCGGAAATACTGAAAACCGGCACGAGCACTTCCCTCGAGGGTAGAGTACTTGTTGGAACTGACGGTTCCCGAATAGGACACCCCGTTAGAGAATGAAGACTGAAAGATGGGATTTTCCAACACTTAAGGCTCGAAAACTGCCCGCCGGGGGTCCGGAACGGGAAACGGCTGTCGGACAAAATCGAAAACCGGCACGAACACTTCACTCGTGGGTAGAGTAACTTGTAGGCACCGACGGTTCGCAAATAGGACTCCCGATTAGAGAATTACGAGTGAAACATTGGTTTTCCAACACTTGGGCTTCAAAACGGCCCACCGGGGGGTCCAGAACGGGAAACGACATCCGGAAAAATCAAAAACCAGCACGAGCACTTCCCTCGAAGGTAGTGTAACTTGTAGGAACTGATGGTACGGAAATAGGACTCCCGGTTAGAGAATTACGACAGAAACATGGGAATTTCCAACACTTAGGCTCGAAAACGGCCCGTTGGGGGCCCAGAAAGGTAAACGGCTGCGGGAAAAATCGGAAACCAGCGTAAGCACTTCGCTCGAGGGTAGAGTAACTTCTAGGAACTGGCTTTTCGTAAATAGGACTCCCGATTAGAGAATTACGAGCAAAACATGAGATTTTCTAACACTTAGGCTCCAAAACGGCCCGCCGGGGGTCTAGAAACGGAAAACGGCCGCCTAAAAAATCGAAAACCAGTACAAGCACTTCCCTCGATGGTAGAGTAACTTGTAGGAACTGACGGTTCGCAAATAGGACTCCCAGTTAGAGAATTACAACTGAAACATGAGATTTTTCAACACTTTGGCTCAAAAATGGCCCGCCGGGGGCCTGGAACGGGAAACGGCCAAGGTAAAATCGGAAACCGGCACGAGCACTTCCCTCGAGCGTAAAGTAACTTATAGGAACAGATGGTTAGCAAGTAGGACTCTCGGTTTTAGAATTACGAGCGACACACGTCATTTTCCAACACTTAGGCTCGAAAATGGCCCGCCGTGGGTCCGGAACGGGAAACTGCCCCTGGAAAGTTTGAAAACCATCACGAGCACTTCCCTCGAGGGTAGAGTAACTTGTTGGAATAGTCGGGTCATGAATTGAACTCCCGATTAGAGAATTAGGACTGAAACATGGGATTTTCCAACACTTAGGCTCGAAAACAGCCCGTCGGTGGCCTGGAACGTGAAACGGCCACGGGAGAAATCGGAGACCGGCACGAATACTTCGTTCGTGGGTAGAGTAACCTGTAGGCACTGATTGTTCGCAAATAGGACTCCCGATTAGAGAATTACGAGCCAAACATGTGATTTTCCAAAACTTAGGCTCGAAAATGGCCCACCGGGTGTCCAGAAACTGGAAATGGCCCCCGGAAAAATTAAAAACCGGCACGATCACTTCCCTCAAGGTTAGAGTAACTTGTAGGAACTGAAGGTTCGCAAATAGGACTCCCGGTTAGAGAATTACGACTGAAACATAGGATTTTCCAACACTTTGGCTTGAATAAGGCCCGTCGGGGGCCCTGGAACGGTAAACGGCTGCGGGAAAAATCGGAAAAAAACACGAGCACTTGACCCGTTGCAAATAGGACTTTCGATTTGAGAATTACAAGCGAAACATGAGATTTTCCACCACTTTGGCTCGAAAACGGCCCGCCGGAAGTCCGGAACTGGTGACGGTCCCCAGAAATACTGAAAACCGGCATGAGCACTTCCCTCGAGGGTAGAGTACTTGTTGGAACTGACGGTTCCCGAATAGGACACCCCGTTAGAGAATGAAGACTGAAAGATGGGATTTTCCAACACTTAAGGCTCGAAAACTGCCCGCCGGGGTCCGGAACGGGAAACGGCTGCCGGAAAAAATTGAAAACCGGCACGAACACTTCACTCGTGGGTAGAGTTACTTGTAGGCACCGACGGTTCGCAAATAGGACTCCCGATTAGAGAATTACGAGTGAAACATTGGTTTTCCAACACTTGGGCTTCAAAACGGCCCACCGGGGGTCCAGAACGGGAAACGACATCCGGAAAAATCAAAAACCAGCACGAGCACTTCCCTCGAAGGTAGTGTAACTTGTAGGAACTGATGGTACGGAAATAGGACTCCCGGTTAGAGAATTACGACAGAAACATGGGAATTTCCAACACTTAGGCTCGAAAACGGCCCGTTGGGGGCCCAGAAAGGTAAACGGCTGCGGGAAAAATCGGAAACCAGCGTAAGCACTTCGCTCGAGGGTAGAGTAACTTCTAGGAACTGGCTTTTCGTAAATAGGACTCCCGATTAGAGAATTACGAGCAAAACATGAGATTTTCTAACACTTAGGCTCCAAAACGGCATGCCGGGGTTCCAGAAATGGAAAACGGCCGCCTAAAAAATCGAAAACCAGTACAAGCACTTCCCTCGATGGTAGAGTAACTTGTAGGAACTGACGGTTCGCAAATAGGACTCCCAGTTAGAGAATTACAACTGAAACATGAGATTTTTCAACACTTTGGCTCAAAAATGGCCCGCCGGGGGCCTGGAACGGGAAACGGCCAAGGTAAAATCGGAAACCGGCACGAGCACTTCCCTCGAGCGTAAAGTAACTTATAGGAACAAATGGTTAGCAAGTAGGACTCTCGGTTTTAGAATTACGAGCGACACACGTCATTTTCCAACACTTAGGCTCGAAAATGGCCCGCCGTGGGTCCGGAACGGGAAACTGCCCATGGAAAGTTTGAAAACCATCACGAGCACTTCCCTCGAGGGTAGAGTAACTTGTTGGAACTATCGGGTCGCGAATAGAACTCCCGGTTAGAGAATTAGGGCTGAAACATGGGATTTTCCAACACTTAGGCTCGAAAACAGCCCGTCGGTGGCCTGGAACGGGAAACGGCCACGGGAGAAATCGGAGACCGGCACGAATACTTCGTTCGTTGGTAGAGTAACCTGTAGGCACTGATTGTTCGCAAATAGGACTCTTGATTAGAGAATTACGAGCGAAAATAGGATTTTCCAACACTTAGGCTCGAAAATGGCCCACCGAGTGTCCAGAAACAGGAAATGGCCATCGGAAAAATTGAAAACCGGCACGATCACTTCCCTCGAGGTTAAAGTAACTTGTAGGAACTGAAGGTTCGCAAATAGGACTCCCGGTTAGAGAATTATGACTGAAACATAGGATTTTCCAACACTTTGGCTTGAAAAAGGCCTGTCGAGGGCCCTGGAACGGTAAACGGCTACGGGAAAAATCGGAAAAAAGCACGAGCACTTGACCTGTTGCAAATAGGACTTTCGATTTGAGAATTACGAGCGAAACATGAGATTTTCCACCACTTTGGCTCGAAAACGGCCCGCCGGAAGTCCGAAACCGTTGACGGTCCCCGGAAATACTGAAAACCAGCATGAGCACTTCCCTCGAGGGTAGAGTACTTGTTGGAACTGACGGTTCCCGAATAGGACACCCCGTTAGAGAATGAAGACTGAAAGATGGGATTTTCCAACACTTAAGGCTCGAAAACTGCCCGCCGGGGGTCCGGAACGGGAAACGGCTGTCCGGACAAAATCGAAAACTGGCACGAACACTTCACTCGTGGGTAGAGTAACTTGTAGGCACCGACGGTTCGCAAATAGGACTCCTGATTAGAGAATTACGAGTGAAACATTGGTTTTCCAACACTTAGGCTTCAAAACGGCCCACCGGGGGTCCGGAACGGGAAACGACATCCGGAAAAATCAAAAACCGGCACGAGCACTTCCCTCGAAGGTAGTGTAACTTGTTGGAATTGACGGTACGGAAATAGGAATCCCGGTTAGAGAATTACGACATAAACATGGGATTTTCCAACACTTAGGCTCGAAAACGGCCCGTTGGGGGCCCAGAAAGGTAAACGGCTGTGGGAAAAATCGGAAACCAGCACAAGCACTTCGCTCGAGGGTAGAGTAACTTCTAGGAACTGGCTTTTCGTAAATAGGGCTCCCGATTAGAGAATTACGAGCAAAACATGAGATTTTTCTAACACTTAGGCTCCAAAACAGCCCGCCGGGGGTCTAGAAACGGAAAACGGCCGCCTAAAAAAATCGAAAAAACCAGTACAAGCACTTCCCTCGATGGTAGAGTAACTTGTAGGACTGACGGTTCGCAATAGGACTCCCCGTTAGAGAATTACAACTGAAACATGAGATTTTTCAACACTTTGGCTCAAAAATGGCCTCGCCGGGGGGCCTGGAACGGGAACGGCCAAGGTAAAATCGGAAACCGGCACGAGCACTTCCCTCGAGCGTAAAGTAACTTATAGGAATAAGATGGTTAGCAAGTAGGACTCTCGGTTTTAGAATTACGAGCGACACACGTCATTTTCCAACACTTAGCTCGAAAATGGCCCGCCGTGGGTCCGGAAGCGGAAACTGCCCCTGGAAAGTTGGAAAACCGTCACGAGCACTTCCCTCGAGGTTAGAAGTACTTGTTGGAATAGTCGGTGTCATGAATGAAACTCCCGATTAGAGAATTAAGGACTGAAACATGGGATTTTCCAACACTTAGTGCATCGAAAACAGCCCGTGGTGGCCTAGAACGTGAAACGGCAAGGGGGAGAATCGGAGACCGCACGAATACTTCGTTCGTGGGTAGAGTAACCTTAGGCACTGATTGTTCGCAAAAGGACTCCCGATTAGAGAATTACGGACCAACATTGTGATTTTCCAAACTTAGCTCGAAAAATGGCCCACCTGGTGTCCAGAAACTGGAAATGGCCCCCGGAAAAATTAAAAACCGGCACGATCACTTCCCTCAAGGTTAGAGTAACTTGTAGGAACTGAAGGTTCGCAAATAGGACTCCCGGTTAGAGAATTACGACTGAAACATAGGATTTTCCAACACTTTGGCTTGAAAAGGCCCGTCGGGGGCCCTGGAACGGTAAACGGCTGCGGGAAAAATCGGAAAAAAACACGAGCACTTGACCCGTTGCAAATAGGACTTTCGATTTGAGAATTACAAGCGAAACATGAGATTTTCCACCACTTTGGCTCGAAAACGGCCCCGGAAGTCCGGAACTGGTGACGGTCCCCGAAATACTGAAAACCGGCATGAGC
>CM022955.1:35381988-35497788 GCA_012931725.1 Litsea cubeba | reverse complement strand
CACCAGCATTCTTCAAACCAAATGGCATGACAGTATAACATACACGCCAAATGGGGTTCGAAAGGATGTATGTTTTTCATCCTCAGGATGCATCTTTATCGATTGTAGCCAGAGAAACCATCCATGAATGTCATTCGCTCGAATCCACAGGTATATCAATCATTACCTCGGTATGGGGAGCGGAAATTCATCTTTGGGCATGCGCCATTCAGGTCTCTATAATCAATACAGACCTGATCTGCCATTTTTCTTTGTCACGGGGACAATGTTGGCAACCATTCAGGATGTGTTGTTCCTCACGGATGAAGCCGACGCTTTTGATTTTTGAACTTCTTATTCAATTTTATCCATCACATCTGGACGGAATCTTCTTTGGCCTTGCTTGACAGGCTTGATGTCTTCTTGAAGATTGAGTTTGTGAACTGCTATTTTGGGGTCTAAGCCTGGCATTTCAGCGTAAGACCATGCAAAGCAATCAACGAACTCACGAAGAAAGGCGATATACTCGGGTAACTCATCATCCTTTATATTCTTGCTTATGAATACAGGACGTGGGTTATCTGGTGTTCCCAAGTCTATTTTTTGAACAGGATCTTCTGTTGGAAGGTTCGAAGGTGGTTCCTCCACAATTTGTCGGAGGCTTCCAGCTCAACGAAACTTCTGGGTTTCAAGGGCATTTCCAGACCAAGGTTTTGTTCCTTTCCACGGGTCTTCTTGATCGGTAATTTTCCCAAGGCTGCTATGAGATGATCCCAATCGCCTGTTGAAACCGAGTAGAAGTAGGCTACTTCTTTTGGAGATGCGGATTCTTCTGGGTCAGAAGTCCACACGTCTGTGCCATCGGACAACTCCTCTTCGTTTTTGGAGAAATCGTGCCAATTGGATGAGCTTCCTGGATCTTTGTCAGGTGACTCATCAAAGAGATATCCAGGGAGATCGATGTCTTCATGGACTTGAGATGTTGAGGCTTGGTCAATATATTGACTTTTAAGCCTTTGTGTCACTGTCTCAAGGGAGTGTCAGGATCATACCCTAACCCGTGTGAAGACTTTCTACATAGCCGTAGAGTCTCCAATCTTCCAGCTGGCTTTTGGTCAAGACGGGCCCCAATGGCGTGAGAATACGATTCCTTCTCCCAAACCGACTGGGTTTGAGCGTCATAGCCCATTTTCTTCATAATAGCTTGTGCCACAGAACTGTATAAGGAATAGTTGAGGCGTACCTTTATTTTGGAAAGGTTCAAGCATGGAGTTTGATGAAGAAGCATCCGATCTATGGAAGAAGATCGGCTTTTCCTTTGTTGAAGTTGCTGGAACAACGAAGGAAGCTGACGTAGGATCTTCTATGTCAGAAGTTGTCTCCATTGGAGTAAGAGCAGGCTGAACTTGCTGAGTGTCAGTTTGGCTTGACGATGTGTCGTCTTCTGGCTCTGAATCCGAGTCCGTGTCTTGCATGATAGACACGAAAGAGACAACAAATTTGCCCCCAGGCTTTTGTTTTGCCTTCTTCACTTTAGTTGTGATGACCAAAGGCTTTGAAGATTTGAGGGAGATGATGAAGGGAGTTTGGATGCTCTCTTCAGATTTACCGGATGGTTTGTTTTCTTCCGGTGATTGTTGAGGAGCTTTGCCTTTATCTTTCTGTAGATTTTCGGCAAAGGATGCTGTGTGCTTCTCCTCTTCTTCTTTTTCACCTTCATACATCTGTGAGTCTGCGAAGTGGACTTCTTTACCTTTGAAGGGTTTTTTGTCCGCAAAGACTCGATGTATCATGCCGTCGTCGCCAACAAACTTGATGCATTGATGTAGAGTTGAAGGGACAACACCATTCTCATGGATCAAGGGCGTCCGAGAAGGATGTTGTAGCATGAAGGGGTTTTTATTGCATACACTGTGACCTCAGAGATAAGATCACCGATCTGCAACTTAAACCTGATTTTGCCGATAGGCCTTTGAGTACTCCATCGTATCCAAAGATAGATACAGATGTTGTGGCTCAGTTTGCTGGGTTGGGATGCCCAACTCTTCAAGAGCCGATGTGGAGATGAGGTTGAGTGCAGAACCTGGGTCGATCTGAACTCTATGCATAGGCATTTCCTTGATATAACCCTGTGAAGTACAGGGGTCGGTTATGCCTGGTTTCGCCAAGTAGGAGGTCATCCTTTGTGAAGGCGATGGTTGCACTGGCTGCTTTTTTAACCGAGAGGCATTTCAATACATGATCCTTCAGTTTTCTCTTTTCTCCCTTTGAGGAGGCTTCTGAGTTTTTGACCCGGTAATCCATTTCAATTTGAGGACTTGCGGGGCATGTTTGTCGACATCCTCATTCAGCTTTTGTAATTCCGAAATGAGATTATCAAGAGTGTGCGGAGACATTCGCAACAAATCTAGGATGTGTAGACGTGCAGGTATATGCTTGAAGTGTTCAATCAAGTCATACTTGAAAGCCTCCTTAGGGCCTGCATGTTCATCATTGTTGCCACTAGGGGCGCTTACAACATCTTTTCCCGAAGGATTTACATATGTAAAGGAAGATTGGTTGTAATTTTTGTGGTAGTCCCGGCCAGAGCGGGTGCCTCTACCAACTTCGAGAGCTTCTTGAGAAGGGTCTTCGTTTGGAAGATTGTCTTTAGGATCAAGAGGCTGTCGTTTTTCATTTGCTGAGGATGTATTAGCAGCAGAGTTACCATCCTCAGTGATTGTGTTGCATGGAGCATTTTCCGGGAACAAGTCCTGAACAGCATCCAGCAATCTTTCTTCTTCGTTGACTAATTCATCGTCCCAAGCATCAATAGCTGGGAATTCTTCAGTCAGGAAGGGTGTGAACTTTGAAGTCACAGTCTCAGGAGAAGAAACCTGAGAGGGTGTCATCTCAGTGAAAGTCACGTGAGACGAGGTGGCTCCAGAAGATATATTGCTAGGCATCGCCGGAGTGTAAGTGCTCTCATCAGACGATGCTTCGGAAGAGCTATAATCCCGAATTATCACATTACAGGAAGCTCTAACGGGAGACGTTGCCTGATCGGAGTCAGACTCATCCTCGGATGTGAGAGGATCGTCTATCCAGCAATTTTCTCCATTTTCAGGAGTTAAGGGAGGATGTACCTGGTGGTCTTCAGGGACTTCAGGCTCTGGATTGCGAGGAGGCTCGTTGACGCGTTCTTGCTCTTGTTCTAGAGCGAGTCGCTGCAAGATCCTTGCATATTCTTCAAGATCAGGCATGGGAGCCGGATCTTCTTCTTCATCATCTCTTTGTGGCTCAACATTGTTGATTTCCACTGGAGTAATGAGAGGTGCTGGGTCAGCAGCATTTTCTTGTACAGCTTCTTGGTCTTCTTCATCATCAGACCAGGATCCTTGTGGCTGTAGGGGGTTATACCAGATTACTGGCATAAGATGAGACTCAGGAACCCATTCTTCATCGGAGAGATATTCTCCTGTTTCAAGGGACTCCTCCCACTCATCTGTGTAGTTGGATTCGAATCCATCATCGGTGTCGCTGGATTCGTATCCATCAATGGAGAATCCAACTACCGAATTGCAAGAGTATGATGCCTCCTGCATGGCTTCTTTGAATTGAGGTGGCATGAAATCACTGAGAGTGAATTTCCTTACCCCCTTTGAAGTCTCTGGAAGGGACGTTTTTGTTACCTCCAGTGAAGCGGTAGAGGAAGCCTCTGCCTTTCCTTTGACCTCTAGTTTTGGCTGGGTCTTCTCTTGCCGTTTGAGCTTGAGGAGATGTTTCCTAGCCTGCCTTCGCTGTTGAGCTGTAGGCTTTGTTTTCACGACCTCCCAATTTTCATCTTCCAGGAGATCGGGATGTACCCATATCGGTTGTCCGTCTGGTGTCGGGTAAGGAACCAGTTCCTCGGACGCTTGGATTGAGTTTATCACCTTGAAGGAAGTAGTGATCTTCTTCTTCGGTGATTTTGATGTTTGTCCACATGTCACCATGTTGACGGAGGCAGACCCATAGTTTTTGTCAAAGGTGATGACTCCGTTTTTCCACATCTCATTTATTTTCTCTCTCACAACGAAGCATTGATTGAGAGGATGCGAGATCATCTGGTGGTATGGACAGTACCGAGGATCGTTGGTTTTGCCAACATCACCCAGTCTTTTTGGTTCAGGCAAGGTGAGCTTGCCGTTTGCCACAAGAGCCCGAAGATTTCATCAACATCTTCATCAAACGGGTATTTCTTCTCTACTCGTTCTTTGAAGGCATCAGAGAGTTCAGGTTTCTTACCAACAGCTTTGTTTTCAGCTTTCTTTGGTGGCTGAAGAGCTGACTTGGTCTGCACATTGAGGACCTCTTTCTTCTTTGGTTTTGAGGTCGTAATGGCGGTTGGCTCTTTTCTTGATGATTTCTGACTGTTGAGGTCCTTAATCACCGTTTCAGCTTCCATGGAAGCTTTTAGGAGTTCTCCCAGGTTTTTTGATTTGTTGCCGATGATCATGGAGCGGATTCTTGCTCTCATGTTGTTTCGGCAGATGTCGACTAGCGACGCTTGTGGCAATACATCAGAGCATTTGTATGCCATTGCTTTCCACTTGTGAATGAAGTCATATGTTGATTCATTCTCCCCCTGTTTTAGGCTGCACAGCTGAGCCATAGTAGCGGGATGATTTTCACCTTTGAAGTGAGTCAGGAAGCGTGTCTCTAGCATGGCCCAGTTTTGGATTGAGTCCTCCGGCAGAGTGGAGTACCAATCGAAGGCCGTACCTTTTAGGGTACTTGCAAAGAGGCGGATCTTGAGTGCATCTTGATCCGCGATAGCTCCCGTCAGGATCTTGAAGTGGATGACGTGCTGTCTGGCTGATCCTTTCCCCGTATATGTTTGGAGAGTAGGATGCTTGAATTTGGTGGGGAACGGGACCGAGTCCATCCATAAGGGATATGGTGGCTTGATCCCATGCTCTTTGAGTATATCCTCTTCTTTTGCTTTGGCGAGGATACCGTCTACGTCCTTTTTGGTAAGGGCGCGTGACTCATTTTCTTCTCTATTTACCTCGTCGTCTTGATGATTCGGAGGAGGTTCATTGTTCGCCTGATTTTGGAAGGCGAGGAGAAGGTTTTCCATCAGAGTTTCAATCCTCTGCTGGCCCTGTTCCAACTGCTGGATGCGGGTGATCGCATCTTCTGGAGGTGGATTGTGGGGTGGTGGCTCAGAATTTGTAGCCAAGACATTCATCCTTCGTGATTCGAACGAAGAAACTGTCCTGGTGACTGAGCTGGGGCTCATTCTTTTTGAAGAGGAGCTTGAGGAAGGATCACTCCGCTGTCCTTTGCTTGAAGGAGCAGGGGATTCTTCTGAATGTCTTCTTGTCCTGGAGACGCTGCGGGTCATCGGACGTCGGACATGGATTTTTGTTGCTGATTTTTGGCGCCTTCCTGGTTTTTTCCAACCATATGGATGGTAGCAACTTGGTTGGGTCTTTCTTTTTCGACCCATTTGGGAGAGACTTGAAGTGTGGGAGGCTGGGTCCTTTGCTTCTCTAGTCTCTTTTGTCGGTATGACGCGCGACGGCGTATACGACGAGCAATTTGAGCTTCGGTCAGCTCTGACTGGGCTTTGACGATGAAGGATGTGCTCCCTCGGGCGCACCAGCCGAGCCTGTCTTCTCTGTAGCTGGGCAAGGACAGGATGCGAACCCTGTCCTTCGCCTGTTGCAGCGAAGCTTTGAATTTTGAAGTTCGGCCCCTGTAGAGATGAAGGGTCGAACTGCAGGTTTGTAGGCCTTAGCAGGTGCTTGTAGAGGCCTTGTGATGCATGACTTGATTTTGGGCTTGTAGGAACAAGCCGGCTCATGCTGGGATGACTTGGAAGTCGAGTCGGAGATGGGTCTCTCCTCTTTCATGTAGGCAAGAGGATAGAACTGGTTCTCCTTGAGTGGGGCCAGGAATGCTAGCTTAGTGGATGTCTGGGACCTTCTCTGTTTTGGTGAAGGTCTTGGGGACCAAGTCTTGGGGTAGACCTGGTTGTTTGCAGGTTGAGGCTTCGTGGGGTTGCCACGGGCTTCGGGCCTTTTGGTGCTCGCCTTTGGTGTCACGGTAGTGACACGTTGAGAGGCGAGTTTCTGCTTCTTGGAGGGAGCAGTTTGTTCCTCAGGAAGTGGGAATGGTCCCAGCGTTCCAAAGACGATAGTCCGGGGAGTCGAGGTCGACCCGGAGTTCAGAGAGTTGCCGAGGGAGTTGACACTTCGGCAGCTGATTGGGCGCTTGTAGGTGCGCGTGGTTTGCTTCTGTTGAAGCATGAGTTGGTGCTTGTTTTCGTCGAAAGTAATGGTTAGTGAAGCTGCCATTGTTAGTTTTCAAAAATTTCTGAAATAAGACCACATCCATTAGTAATCACAAGAATATAATGATCATAAATGGGAAGTTCTATGGTTTCGTCTTTTCAAATTGCTCGAGGTAGATGACCCAGGCAATATGAGGAAGGCAAAATGCCATAGAAGGTACAATTGTTCTGATCGCAGGTATGGTAAGCCCGGAATGGGCATCCCAGTGACTGCTAGAAGCAATTGTGAACTTAAATTCGACTTATCGAGAAGCAGAGCTTGCTCGAGGTAAGAAGAATATAAAGTTGGAGTTACAGATGTGCCGGTCGCAATACAGTAGACCCTGAAAGGGCGTACTAGTACCGCTAGACACAAAAGTTTTGAGACCGCATCCATGAGATGAGATTCTCTGTTTTGAAAGGTCAAGATTGGATTCATCAAAGAGAGCAGATGGTATTCCAATCTGAACACGGTCTCAACGATTTCCGTGAGCGCCAGTGTTCAGAAAGAAATGAACCATAATTTCTCGGATCTGAATCTAAAAATGACGAGTTTTTTTTTTTTGAAAAGCCAATATCGGGTTCATCAAAGAGAGCAAAAGGCATTCCATTCTGAACACGGTCTCAACGATTTCTGTGAGCGCCAGTGCTCAGAAAGGAGAAGACCAAGATTTCTCCAATCTAAACCCAAAATGACGGAAGTTTTTTTTTTTTGAAGATTTTGAAGATTTTTTGAAGATTTTTTTTTTTTGAAGATTTTTTTTTTTAAAAAAAATCTTTTTTTTTTTTATTTTTTATTTTATTTTCTATTATTTTTTATTATTTTTTTTATTTTAAGATTTTTTTTTTGAAAAAATTTTTTTATTTTTTATTTTTTATTTTTTATTTTTTATTTTATTTTTTTTTAATTTTATTTTTTTTATTTAAAAGACGAGAGAGTACACATAGGCCTCCTAACCCGGTCTTATGAAATCTTGATTGATAGAATTGCCCCCAGGTAAGGGTAGGATTACTTAATGAACCCGTTTGGAGGACCCTTGCCTAGAACAGTCAAGCTGTCTCCACACTCTGGACAAGGCTTTTCTTTGAATCAACCATGATCAAAGAACACAGTTGGTTTAACCTTAGTGGTCTATGTCTTTTTTTTATATATATATATATTTTTTTATGAACTCATCGAAGAGAAACAATGGCCCAAAACCTTAGTCGAACAGGCTCAACATTTCTGCAAGCGCGATGAACGATAGGAACGGATCAAGGTTTCTCAATTTTGAATCCAAATTGCGAAATCTAATTTTTTATATATATATATATATATATTTTTTAGATTTTTAATGAACTCATCGAAGAGAAACAATGGCCCAACCCTCGATCCGAACACGGTCTCAACGTTTTCCGTGAGCGCCAGTGCCCAGAAGGGAGAGGATCAAAGTTTCTCAATTTTGAATCCAAAAATGAAAAATCGGATTTTTTTTCTTGTTTTAAACTTTTTTTTTTTAAAAGAGAAAGAGTGGAAATAAATTCAAAGAATTAGAAATTTCCAAACAAAAAATCTCATCTCATTTTTTTTAGATGCGGAATTCAACATAGGCCACCAATTATAAAGTAGCCAAGGAATCGAGAAAAGAAATATAAGCATAGAGCAAAATATATGATATGCAAATATTTCATTTCTAGCATCGTGTTCTCAAATAAACGAGTCCCACCGGGTGTGCCAGCCTGATGGACCGCGCTCCAGGATGCCCGGGTTCCTACCGAGGTCGGCGGACGTGGGAGTCCGTTTGGTTCCGACCCTTTCGTAACCAGGGGGCAGGCAAGGGGCGTGCATCAACATTTCTTTTTTTTTGTGTGGGTGTGCCAGATTTTCTATTTTTACTTGGAATTGCAAGTGGTGATCCGGAGATCAACCTTCGCAAGTAAAAAGGAAATCAACTTCTTTCAAGTTTTCCATTGCACATATATTTAAGAAAAGAAACATTTTCTTGGTTTACCGTGAAAGGTGATTTTTTGGCATTTACAGCCAATTTTGGCGTTTATAGCCGATTTTTGGCGTTTATAGCCGATTTTGGCATTTATAGCCGATTTACAATCCTTATCAATAATGAAAGACAAGAGTTGTGATTTTTTTGTCTCTTTTGAGAAAATACAAACTACAATGAAAAGCAAGAAAAGGAGGATCTAACTTCTCAGGAGATTGTGGGGGACTCGTTTAGATTGACGGTCGCAAGCCATATGTGGGCTTCGCCATCATCCATGCAGATGAGAACAGAGGATGCTATTGATTCGCTTGGCTTGGCTATAAGCTCAGGTTTTTAGAGGACAAAGACCAAAAGGAGGTCCTATGTCCAATAAAAAGCCGAGTAGACGGGCTGAAAAGCCATATCTAAGCCATTGGAGGCAGGAGGAGAAGGCAAGGACCTTGGGGGGGGGGTACCCCCAAGGGACTTTTGTCACCTTGTTGCGGTGGCCGGTGTAGAACTTCCGCAGAGTTTTCTCTCTTTTTTTCTTTCTCTGGATTTCTGTGCTTCTCTCTGTCTGTGTGTCTGTCTCTTTTTTCCGATCTGGATTCATTTGGAGTGCTCTCCTATTTATAGGCTCTTGGTAGCCATTTAGGAGAGTTTATGGGCTTTTATTGTCAATTAAGCCGCATAATGGGAGGAGTTACAAAATTGAATTGTTTATTTTGTAACTCCTTTTTCTTGGCTTCTGATTGGCCGGAGGAGATTGAGGGCATTTAATCGCCTTTAATCGCCATGATGGGAGGAGTTTCATGGGTTAAATGCCATGAATCTCTTGACTTGTAACTCCCGAATGCTTGCTTCTGATTGGGCCGTCCAAAGAAATGGATTAATGACTGTAATAAAGTTAGTCAATTAATCGCATTAAGTGGTCGCCGAGCAGCTGAAGAGTCGCGGGCCGTGCCACGTCTTTTGGGATTCTTCTGTCGATGATCATCGATGGATCTTCATGTAGATCGACATCAGATGACCATGTAATTTCAGGTGTTTGTTGCCAACAGCGGGTCGGTGCCATCTGTCCTGTCGATTTCTCGATCGGGTCGGGTAGAAAGCACACGTTTTTTTGGTTGACCGGGTGGCGATCAATATTGTTTTCGATACTCTTGATGATTGACCCGTGTTTTGGACGGATGTCAGAGGATTTGGTGTCTCAAAAACATGAATTTTGGAAAGTACCAGAGGCTGGGCTCTTCGAATCGCGAAAAAACGGCGAAAACCGGGGTTTCCGGGGCCTTCCCGGCGACCCCGGGTTCCAAGGTCGCCGGCGACCCTGGGGGGGTTTTACCCCCTTTGTGTCCCGTTTTGTGTCCGTTTTTGCTGTTTTTCGATTCTTTTTTCTCCTGTACTTTTCCTTGACATTTTGACCATTTATTGGCCTAATTTCTTTGTAGGAAACCTGATGAGAATCCTTGCATTTTATTTTGCAAAGTTTCCAATTTCCTGAGAAAGCCGAAGACTTTGTCGCGTAGAGCTGCCGATTTTCCGTCAGAAGCTGAAACTGGGCCAAACGATGTCGGAATGACCTGAAATTTGGTGTGAAGCCTCCTGAGCAATAAATAAGACCAACCATAGGCTTTTGTTTGAGTTTTGAAGCCGTTTGGGGTCCTATCACCAGTAGACTTGCTTTTTGTCGCGATGAAGATGTCGCGGTTTGATGTGCGGTCAACCGATGTCCGATTGACTTGAAATTTGACAGGGAACCTATTGGAGTCATTTTAAGATGATCCATAGGCTCTGTCTTGGAAACCATGGTCCCGGAGAGCTTTTGCCGCCGAGAGCTCCTTTTCGGCTGTCGGAGAAGCGAAGTTAGGCCAAATGATTTTGAAATGGCCCGAAACTTCTTGTGTACTCCTCTTTTGGCTGTCTGGAAGAATCTTGTAGTTTTTGTTTGATTCTGACAAGATTTGATTTTTGGAAGCAGCATTGCCTATTTATGGCAGGTTGCGACTTCATGTAGCTCTTTGGATCTTGAAGAGGCAAAGTGACATTTTTGGTGTCAACAATTACGAGCAAAACATGAGATTTTCTAATACTTAGGCTCCAAAACGGCCCGCCGGGGGTCTAGAAACGGAAAACGGCCGCCTAAAAAATCGAAAACCAGTACAAGCACTTCCCTCGATGGTAGAGTAACTTGTAAGAACTGACGGTTCGCAAATAGGACTCCCAGTTAGAGAATTACAGCTGAAACATGAGATTTTTCAACACTTTGGCTCAAAAATGGCCCGCCGGGGGCCTGGAACGGGAAACGGCCAAGGTAAAATTGGAAACTGGCATGAGCACTTTCCTCGAGGGTAAAGTAACTTATAGGAACAGATGGTTAGCAAGTAGGACTCTCGGTTTTAGAATTACGAGCGACACATGTCATTTTCCAACACTTAGGCTCGAAAACGGCCCGCCGTGGGTCCGGAACGGGAAACTGCCCCTGGAAAGTTTGAAAACCATCACGAGCACTTCCCTCGAGGGTAGAGTAACTTGTTGGAACAGTCGGGTCACGAATAGAACTCCCGGTTAGAGAATTAGGACTGAAACATGGGATTTTCTAACACTTAGGCTCGAAAACAGCCCGTCGGTGGCCTGGAACGTGAAACGGCCACGGGAGAAATCGGAGACCGGCACGAATACTTCGTTCGTGGGTAGAGTAACCTGTAGGCACTGATTGTTCGCAAATAGGACTCCCGATTAGAGAATTACGAGCGAAACATGTGATTTTCCAAAACTTAGGCTCGAAAATGGCCCATCGGGTGTCCAGAAACTGGAAATGGCCCCCGGAAAAATTGAAAACCGGCACGATCACTTCCCTCGAGGTTAGAGTAACTTGTAGGAACTGAAGGTTCGCAAATAGGACTCCCGGTTAGAGAATTACGACTGAAACATAGGATTTTCCAACACTTTGGCTTGAAAAAGGCCCGTCGGGGGCCCTGGAACGGTAAACGGCTGCGGGAAAAATCGGAAAAAAACACGAGCACTTGACCCGTTGCAAATAGGACTTTTGATTTGAGAATTACAAGCGAAACATGAGATTTTCCACCACTTTGGCTCGAAAACGGCCCGCCGGATGTCCGGAACCGGTGACGGTCCCCGGAAATACTGAAAACCGGTACGAGCACTTCCCTCGAGGGTAGAGTACTTGTTGGAACTGACAGTTCCCGAATAAGACACCCCGTTAGAGAATGAAGACTGAAAGATGTGATTTTCCAACACTTAAGGCTCGAAAACTGCCCGCCGGGGGTCCGGAACGGGAAACGGCAGCCAGACAAAATCAAAAACAGGCACGAACACTTCACTCGTGGGTAGAGTAACCTGTAGGCAACCGACCATTCGCAAATAGGACTCCCGATTGGAGAATTACGAGTCAAACATTGGGTTTTCCAACACTTGGGCTTCAAAACGGCCCACCGGGGGTCCGGAACGGGAAACGACATCCAGAAAAATCAAAAAACCGGCACGAGCAGTTCCCTCGAAGGTAGTGTAACTTGTAGGAACTGACGGTACGGAAATAGGACTCTCGGTTAGAGAATTACGACAGAAACATGGGATTTTCCAACACTTAGGCTCGAAAACGGCCCGTTGGAGGCCCAGAAAGGTAAACGGCTGCGGGAAAAATTGGAAACCAGCACAAGCACTTCGCTCGAGGGCAGAGTAACTTCTAGGAACCGGCTTTTCGTAAATAGGACTCCCGATTAAAGAATTACGAGCAAGACATGAGATTTTCTAACACTTAGGCTCCAAAACGGCCCGTCGGGGGTCCAGAAACGGAAAATGGCCGCCTAAAAAATCGAAAACCAGTACAAGCACTTCCTCGATGGTAGAGTAACTTGTAAGAACTGACGGTTCGCAAATAGGACTCCCAGTTAGAGAATTACAGCTGGAACATGAGATTTTTCAACACTTTGGCTCAAAAATGGCCCGCCGGGGGCCTGGAACGGGAAACGGCCAAGGTAAAATTGGAAACTGGCACGAGCACTTTCCTCGAGGGTAAAGTAACTTATAGGAACAGATGGTTAGCAAGTAGGACTCTCGGTTTTAGAATTACGAGCGACACATGTCATTTTCCAACACTTAGGCTCGAAAATGGCCCGCCGTGGGTCCGGAACGGGAAACTGCCCCTGGAAAGTTTGAAAACCATCACGAGCACTTCCCTCGAGGGTAGAGTAACTTGTTGGAACAGTCGGGTCACGAATAGAACTCCCGGTTAGAGAATTAGGACTGAAACATGGGATTTTCTAACACTTAGGCTCGAAAACAGCCCGTCGGTGGCCTGGAACGTGAAACGGCCACGGGAGAAATCGGAGACCGGCACGAATACTTCGTTCGTGGGTAGAGTAACCTGTAGGCACTAATTGTTTGCAAATAGGACTCCCAATTAGAGAATTACGAGCGAAACATGTGATTTTCCAAAACTTAGGCTCGAAAATGGCCCACCGGGTGTCCAGAAACTGGAAAAGGCCCCCGGAAAAATTGAACACTGGCACGATCACTTCCCTCGAGGTTAGAGTAACTTGTAGGAACTGAAGGTTCGCAAATAGGACTCCCGGTTAGAGAATTACGACTGAAACATAGGATTTTCCAACACTTTGGCTTGATAAAGGCCCGTCGGGGGCCCTGGAACGGTAAACGGCTGCGGGAAAAATCGGAAAAAAACACGAGCACTTGACCCGTTGCAAATAGGACTTTTGATTTGAGAATTACAAGCGAAACATGAGATTTTCCACCACTTTGGCTCGAAAACGGCCCGCCGGATGTCCGGAACCGGTGACGGTCCCCGGAAATACTGAAAACCGGTACGAGCACTTCCCTCGAGGGTAGAGTACTTGTTGGAACTGACGGTTCCCGAATAAGACACCCCGTTAGAGAATGAAGACTGAAAGATGTGATTTTCCAACACTTAAGGCTCGAAAACTGCCCGCCGGGGGTCCGGAACGGGAAACGGCTGCCGGACAAAATCGAAAACCGGCACGAACACTTCACTCGTGGGTAGAGTAACCTGTAGGCACCGACCATTCGCAAATAGGACTCCCGATTGGAGAATTACGAGTCAAACATTGGGTTTTCCAACACTTGGGCTTCAAAACGGCCCACCGGGGGTCCGGAACGGGAAACGACATCCAGAAAAATCAAAAACCGGCACGAGCAGTTCCCTCGAAGGTAGTGTAACTTGTAGGAACTGACGGTACGGAAATAGGACTCCCGGTTAGAGAATTACGACAGAAACATGGGATTTTCCAACACTTAGGCTCGAAAACGGCCCGTTGGAGGCCCAGAAAGGTAAACGGCTGCGGGAAAAATTGGAAACCAGCACAAGCACTTCGCTCGAGGGCAGAGTAACTTCTAGGAACCGGCTTTTCGTAAATAGGACTCCCGATTAAAGAATTACGAGCAAGACATGAGATTTTCTAACACTTAGGCTCCAAAACGGCCCGTCGGGGTCCAGAAACGGAAAATGGCCGCCTAAAAAATCGAAAACCAGTACAAGCACTTCCTCGATGGTAGAGTAACTTGTAAGAACTGACGGTTCGCAAATAGGACTCCCAGTTAGAGAATTACAGCTGGAACATGAGATTTTTCAACACTTTGGCTCAAAAATGGCCCGCCGGGGGCCTGGAACGGGAAACGGCCAAGGTAAAATTGGAAACTGGCACGAGCACTTTCCTCGAGGGTAAAGTAACTTATAGGAACAGATGGTTAGCAAGTAGGACTCTCGGTTTTAGAATTACGAGCGACACATGTCATTTTCCAACACTTAGGCTCGAAAATGGCCCGCCGTGGGTCCGGAACGGGAAACTGCCCCTGGAAAGTTTGAAAACCATCACGAGCACTTCCCTCGAGGGTAGAGTAACTTGTTGGAACAGTCGGGTCATGGAACTCCTGGTTGGAGAATTAGGACTGAAACATGGGATTTTCCAACACTTAGGCTCGAAAACAGCCCGTCGGTGGCCTGGAACATGAAACGGCCACGGGAGAAATCGGAGACCGGCACGAATACTTCGTTCGTGGGTAGAGTAACCTGTAGGCACTAATTGTTTGCAAATAGGACTCCCAATTAGAGAATTACGAGCGAAACATGTGATTTTCCAAAACTTAGGCTCGAAAATGGCCCACCGGGTGTCCAGAAACTGGAAACGGCCCCCGGAAAAATTGAACACTGGCACGATCACTTCCCTCGAGGTTAGAGTAACTTGTAGGAACTGAAGGTTCCCAAATAGGACTCCCGGTTAGAGAATTACGACTGAAACATAGGATTTTCCAACACTTTGGCTTGATAAAGGCCCGTCGGGGGCCCTGGAACGGTAAACGGCTGCGGGAAAAATCGGAAAAAAACACGAGCACTTGACCCGTTGCAAATAGGACTTTCGATTTGAGAATTACGAGCGAAACATGAGATTTTCCACCACTTTGGCTTGAAAACGGCCCGCCGGAAGTACGGAACCGGTGACGGTCCTCGGAAATACTGAAAACCGGCACGAGCACTTCCCTCAAGGGTAGAGTACTTGTTGGAACTGACGGTTCCCGAATAGGACACCCCGTTAGAGAATGAAGACTGAAAGATGGGATTTTCCAACACTTAAGGCTCGAAAACTGCCCGCCGGGGGTTCAGAACGGGAAATGGCTGCCGGACAAAATCGAAAACCGGCACGAACACTTCACTCGTGGGTAGAGTAACTTGTAGGCACCGACGGATCGTAAATAGGACTCCCGATTAGAGAATTACGAGTGAAACATTGGGTTTTCCAACACTTGGGCCTCAAAACGGCCCACCGGGGGTCCGGAATGGGAAACGACATCCGGAAAAATCAAAAACCAGCACGAGCACTTCCCTCGAAGGTAGTGTAACTTGAAGGAACTGACGGTACGGAAATAGGACTCCCGGTTAGAGAATTACGACAGAAACATGGGATTTTCCAACACTTAGGCTCGAAAACGGCCCGTTGGGGGCCCAGAAAGGTAAACGGCTGTGGGAAAAATCAGAAACCAGCACAAGCACTTCGCTCGAGGGTAGAGTAACTTCTAGGAACTGGCTTTTCGTAAAGAGGACTCCCGTTTTGAGAATTAAGAGCAAAACATGAGATTTTCTAACACTTAGGCTCCAAAACGGCCCGCCGGGGGTCCAGAAAAGGAAAACGGCCGCCTAAAAAATCGAAAACCAGTACAAGCACTTCCCTCGATGGTAGGGTAACTTGTAGGAACTGACGGTTCGCAAATAGGACTCCCGGTTAGAGAATTACAACTGAAACATGAGATTTTTCAACACTTTGGCTCAAAAATGGCCCGCCGGGGGCCTGGAACGGGAAACGGCCAAGGTAAAATCGGAAATCGGCACAAGCACTTTCCTCGAGGGTAAAGTAACTTATAGGAACAGATGGTTAGCAAGTAGGACTCTCGGTTTTAGAATTACGAGCGACACACGTCATTTTCCAACACTTTGGCTCGAAAATGGCCCGCCGTGGGTCCGGAACGGGAAACTGCCCCTGGAAAGTTTGAAAACCGTCACGAGCACTTCCCTCGAGGGTAGAGTAACTTGTTGGAACAGTCGGGTCACGAATAGAACTCCCAGTTAGAGAATTAGGACTGAAACATGGGATTTTCCAACACTTAGGCTCGAAAACAGCCCGTCGGTGGCCTGGAACGTGAAACGGCCACGGGAGAAATCGGAGACCGGCACGAATACTTCGTTCGTGGGTAGAGTAACCTGTAGGCACTGATTGTTCGCAAATAAGACTCCCGATTAGAGAATTACGAGAGAAACATGTGATTTTCCAAAACTTAGGCTCGAAAATGGCCCACCGGGTGTCCAGAAACTGGAAACGGCCCCCGGAAAAATTGAACACTGGCACGATCACTTCCCTCGAGGTTAGAGTAACTTGTAGGAACTGAAGGTTCCCAAATAGGACTCCCGGTTAGAGAATTACGACTGAAACATAGGATTTTCCAACACTTTGGCTTGATAAAGGCCCGTCGGGGGCCCTGGAACGGTAAACGGCTGCGGGAAAAATCGGAAAAAAACACGAGCACTTGACCCGTTGCAAATAGGACTTTCGATTTGAGAATTACGAGCGAAACATGAGATTTTCCACCACTTTGGCTCGAAAACGGCCTGCCGGAAGTCCGGAACTGGTGACGGTCCCCGGAAATGCAGAAAACCGGCACAAGCACTTCCCTCGAGGGTAGAGTACTTATTGGAACTGACGGTTCCCGAATAGGACACCCCGTTAGAGAATGAAGACTGAAAGATGGGATTTTCCAATACTTAAGGCTCGAAAACTGCCCGCCGGGGGTCCGGAACGGGAAACGGCTGCCGGACAAAATCGAAAACCGGCACGAACACTTCACTCGTGGGTAGAGTAACTTGTAGGCACCGACGGTTTGCAAATAGGACTCCCGATTAGAGAATTACGAGTGAAACATTGGGTTTTCCAACACTTGGGCTTCAAAACGGCCCACCGGGGGTCCGGAACGGGAAACGACATCCGAAAAAATCAAAAACCGGCACGAGCACTTCCCTCGAAGGTAGTGTAACTTGTAGGAACTGACGGTACGGAAATAGGACTCCCGGTTAGAGAATTACGACAGAAACATGGGATTTTCCAACACTTAGGCTCGAAAACGGCCCGTTGGGGGCCCAGAAAGGTAAACGGCTGCGGGAAAAATTAAAAACCAGCACAAGCACTTCGCTCGAGGGTAGAGTAACTTCTAGGAACTGGCTTTTCGTAAATAGGACTCCCGATTAGAGAATTACGAGCAAAACATGAGATTTTCTGACACTTAGGCTCCAAAACGGCCTGCCGGGGGTCCAGAAACGGAAAACGGCCACCTAAAAAATCGAAAACCTGTACAAGCACTTCCCTCGATGGTAGAGTAACTTGTAGGAACTGACGGTTCGCAAATAGGACTCCCGGTTAGAGAATTACAGCTGAAATAAGAGATTTTTCAACACTTTGGCTCGAAAATGGCCCGCCGTGGGTCCGGAACGGGAAACTGCCCCTGGAAAGTTTGAAAACCGTCACGAGCACTTCCCTCGAGGGTAGAGTAACTTGTTGGAATAGTCGGGTCACGAATAGAACTCCCGGTTAGAGAATTAGGACTGAAACATGGGATTTTCCAACACTTAGGCTCGAAAACAGCCCGTCGGTGGCCTGGAACGTGAAACGGCCACGGGAGAAATCGGAGACCGGCACGAATACTTCGTTCGTGGGTAGAGTAACCTGTAGGCACTGATTGTTCGCAAATAGGACTCCCGATTAGAGAATTACGAGAGAAACATGTGATTTTCCAAAACTTTGGCTCGAAAATGGCCCACCGGGTGTCCAAAAACTGGATATGGCCCCCGGAAAAATTGAAAACCGGCACGATCACTTCCCTCGAGGTTAGAGTAACTTGTAGGAACTGAAGGTTCGCAAATAGGACTCCCGGTTAGAGAATTACGATTGAAACATAGGATTTTCCAACACTTTGGCTTGAAAAAGGCCCGTCGGGGGCCTTGGAACGGTAAACGGCTGCGGGAAAAATCGGAAAAAAAACACGAGCACTTGACCCGTTGCAAATAGGACTTTCGATTTGAGAATTACAAGTGAAACATGAGATTTTCCACCACTTTGGCTCGAAAACGGCCTGCCGGAAGTCCGAAACCGGTGACGGTCCCCGGAAATACTGAAAACCGGCACGAGCACTTCCCTTGAGGGTAGAGTACTTGTTGGAACTGACGGTTCCCGAATAGGACACCCCGTTAGAGAATGAAGACTGAAAGATGGGATTTTCCAACACTTAAGGCTCGAAAACTGCCCGCCGGGGGTTCGGAAGGGGAAATGGCTGCCGGACAAAATCGAAAACTGGCACGAACACTTCACTCGTGGGTAGAGTAACTTGTAGGCACCGACGGATCGTAAATAGGACTCCCGATTAGAGAATTACGAGTGAAACATTGGGTTTTCCAACACTTGGGCTTCAAAACGGCCCACCGGGGGTCCGGAACGGGAAACGACATCCGAAAAAATCAAAAACCGGCACGAGCACTTCCCTCGAAGGTAGTGTAACTTGTAGGAACTGACGGTACGGAAATAGGACTCCCGGTTAGAGAATTACGACAGAAACATGGGATTTTCCAACACTTAGGCTCGAAAACGGCCCGTTGGGGGCCCAGAAAGGTAAACGGCTGCGGGAAAAATTAAAAACCAGCACAAGCACTTCGCTCGAGGGTAGAGTAACTTCTAGGAACTGGCTTTTCGTAAAGAGGACTCCCGATTTGAGAATTAAGAGCAAAACATGAGATTTTCTAACACTTAGGCTCCAAAACGGCCCGCCGGGGGTCCAGAAATGGAAAACGGCCGCCTAAAAAATCGAAAACCTGTACAAGAACTTCCCTCGATGGTAGAGTAACTTGTATTAACTGACGGTTCGCAAATAGGACTCCCGGTTAGAGAATTACAGCTGAAACATGAGATTTTTCAACACTTTGGCTCAAAAATGGCCCGCCGGGGGCCTGGAACGGGAAACGGCCAAGGTAAAATCGGAAACCGTCCTGAGCACTTCCCTCGAGGGTAAAGTAACTTATAGGAACAGAAGGTTAGCAAGTAGGACTTTCGGTTTTAGAATTACGAGCGACACAAGTCATTTTCCAACACTTAGGCTTGAAAATGGCCCGCCGTGGGTTCGGAACGGGAAACTGCCCCTGGAAAGTTTGAAAACCGTCACGAGCACTTCCCTTGAGGGTAGAGTAACTTGTTGGAACAATCGGGTCACGAATATAACTCCCGGTTAGAGAATTAGGACTGAAACATGGGATTTTCCAACACTTAGGCTCGAAAACAGCCCGTCGGTGGCCTGGAACGTGAAACGGCCACGGGAGAAATCGGAGACCTGCACGAATACTTCGTTCGTGGGTAGAGTAACCTGTAGGCACTGATTGTTCGCAAATAGGACTCCCGGTTAAAGAATTACGAGCGAAACATGTGATTTTCCAAAACATAGGCTCGAAAATGGCCCACCGGGTGTCTAGAAACTGGAAATGGCCCCCGAAAAAATTGAAAACCGGCACGATCACTTCCCTCGAGGTTGGAGTAACTTGTAGGAACTGAAGGTTCGCAAATAGGACTCCTGGTTAGAGAATAACGACAAAAACATAGGATTTTCCAACACTTTGGCTTGAAAAAGGCCCGTCGGGGGCCCTGGAACGGTAAACGGCTGCGGGAAAAATCGGAAAAAAACACGAGCACTTGACCCGTTGCAAATAGGACTTTCGATTTGAGAATTACGAGCGAAACATGAGATTTTCCACCACTTTGGCTCGAAAACGGCCCTTCGGAAGTCCGGAACTGGTGAAGGTCCCTGGAAATACTGAAAACCGGCATGAGCACTTCCCTCGAGGTTAGAGTACTTGTTGGAACTGACGGTTCCCGAATAGGACAACCCGTTAGAGAATGAAGACTGAAAGATGGGATTTTCCAACACTTAAGGCTCGAAAACTGCCCGCCGGGGGTTCGGAACGGGAAACGACTGCCGGACAAAATCGAAAATCGGCACGAACACTTCACTCGTGGGTAGAGTAACTTGTAGGCACCGACGGATCGTAAATAGGACTCCCGATTAGAGAATTACGAGTGAAACATTGGGTTTTCCAACACTTGGGCTTCAAAACGGCCCACCGGGGGTCCGGAACGGGAAACGACATCCGAAAAAATCAAAAACCGGCACGAGCACTTCCCTCGAAGGTAGTGTAACTTGTAGGAACTGACGGTACGGAAATAGGACTCCCGGTTAGAGAATTACGACAGAAACATGGGATTTTCCAACACTTAGGCTCGAAAACGGCCCGTTGGGGGCCCAGAAAGGTAAACGGCTGCGGGAAAAATTAAAAACCAGCACAAGCACTTCGCTCGAGGGTAGAGTAACTTCTAGGAACTGGCTTTTCGTAAAGAGGACTCCCGATTTGAGAATTAAGAGCAAAACATGAGATTTTCTAACACTTAGGCTCCAAAACGGCCCGCCGGGGGTCCAGAAACGAAAAACGGCCGCCTAAAAAATTGAAAACCAGTACAAGCACTTCCCTTGATGGTAGAGTAACTTGTAGGAACTGACGGTTCGCAAATAGGACTCCCGGTTAGAGAATTACAGCTGAAACATGAGATTTTTCAACACTTTGGCTCAAAAATGGACCGCCGGGGGCCTGGAATGGGAAACGGCCAAGGTAAAATCAGAAACCGGCATGAGCACTTCCCTCGAGGGTAAAGTAACTTTTAGGAACAGATGGTTAGCAAGTAGGACTCTCGGTTTTAGAATTACGAGCGACACATGTCATTTTCCAACACTTAGGCTCGAAAATGGCCCGCCTGGGTCCGGAACGGGAAACTGCCCCTGGAAAGTTTGAAAACCGTCACGAGCACTTCCCTCGAGGGTAGAGTAACTTGTTGGAATAGTTGGGTCACGAATAGAACTCCCAGTTAGAGAATTAGGACTGAAACGTGGGATTTTCCAACACTTAGGCTCGAAAACAGCCCGTCGGTGGCCTGGAATGTGAAACGGCCATGGGAGAAATCGGAGACCGGCACGAATACTTCGTTCGTGGGTAGAGTAACCTGTAGGCACTGATTGTTCGCAAATAGGACTCCCGATTAGAGAATTACGAGCGAAACATGTGATTTTCCAAAACTTAGGCTCGAAAATGGCCCACCGGGTGTCCAGAAACTGGAAATGGCCCCCGAAAAAATTGAAAACCGGCACGATCACTTCCCTCGAGGTTAGAGTAACTTGTAGGAACTGAAGGTTCGCAAATAGGACTCCCGGTTAGAGAATTACGACTGAAAAATAGGATTTTCCAACACTTTGGCTTGAAAAGGCCCGTCGGGGGCCCTGGAACGGTAAACGGCTGCGGGAAAAATCGGAAAAAAACACGAGCACTTGACCCGTTGCAAATAGGACTTTCGATTTGAGAATTACGAGCGAAACATGAGATTTTCCACCACTTTGGCTCGAAAACGGCCTGCCGGAAGTCCGGAACTGGTGACGGTCCCCGGAAATACTGAAAACCGGCACGAGCACTTCCCTCGAGGGTAGAGTACTTATTGGAACTGACGGTTCCCGAATAGGACACCCCGTTAGAGAATGAAGACTGAAAGATGGGATTTTCCAATACTTAAGGCTCGAAAACTGGCCGCCGGGGGTCCGGAACGGGAAACGGCTGCCGGACAAAATCGAAAACCGGCACGAACACTTCACTCGTGGGTAGAGTAACTTGTAGGCACCGACGGTTTGCAAATAGGACTCCCGATTAGAGAATTACGAGTGAAACATTGGGTTTTCCAACACTTGGGCCTCAAAACGGCCCACCGGGGGTCCGGAACGGGAAACGACATCCGGAAAAATCAAAAACCGGCACGAGCACTTCCCTCGAAGGTAGTGTAACTTGTAGGAACTGACGGTACGGAAATAGGACTCCCGGTTAGAGAATTACGACAGAAACATAAGATTTTCCAACACTTAGGCTCGAAAACGTCCCGTTGGGGGCCAAGAAAGGTAAACGGCTGCGGGAAAAATCGAAAACCAGCACAAGCACTTCGCTCGAGGGTAGAGTAACTTCTAGGAACTGGCTTTTCGTAAATAGGACTCCCGATTAGAGAATTACGAGCAAAACATGAGATTTTCTGACACTTAGGCTCCAAAACGGCCTGCCGGGGGTCCAGAAACGGAAAACGGCCACCTAAAAAATTGAAAACCTGTACAAGCACTTCCCTCGATGGTAGAGTAACTTGTAGGAACTGACGGTTCGCAAATAGGACTCCCGGTTAGAGAATTACAGCTGAAATAAGAGATTTTTCAACACTTTGGCTCGAAAATGGCCCGCCGTGGGTCCGGAACGGGAAACTGCCCCTGGAAAGTTTGAAAACCGTCACGAGCACTTCCCTCGAGGGTAGAGTAACTTGTTGGAATAGTCGGGTCACGAATAGAACTCCCGGTTAGAGAATTAGGACTGAAACATGGGATTTTCCAACACTTAGGCTCGAAAACAGCCCGTCGGTGGCCTGGAACGTGAAACGGCCACGGGAGAAATCGGAGACCGGCACGAATACTTCGTTCGTGGGTAGAGTAACCTGTAGGCACTGATTGTTCGCAAATAGGACTCCCGATTAGAGAATTACGAGAGAAACATGTGATTTTCCAAAACTTTGGCTCGAAAATGGCCCACCGGGTGTCCAAAAAACTGGATATGGCCCCCGGAAAAATTGAAAACCGGCACGATCACTTCCCTCGAGGTTAGAGTAACTTGTAGGAACTGAAGGTTCCCAAATAGGACTCCCGGTTAGAGAATTACGATTGAAACATAGGATTTTCCAACACTTTGGCTTGAAAAAGGCCCGTCGGGGGCGCTGGAACGGTAAACGGCTGCGGGAAAAATCGGAAAAAAACACGAGCACTTGACCCGTTGCAAATAGGACTTTCGATTTGAGAATTACGAGTGAAACATGAGATTTTCCACCACTTTGGCTCGAAAACGGCCCGTCGGAAGTCCGGAACCGGTGACGGTCCCTGGAAATACTGAAAACCGGCACGAGCACTTCCCTCAAGGTTAGAGTACTTGTTGGAACTGACGGTTCCCGAATAGGACAACCCGTTAGAGAATGAAGACTGAAAGATGGGATTTTCCAACACTTAAGGCTCGAAAACTGCCCGCCGGGGGTTCGGAACGGGAAACGACTGCCGGAAAAAATCGAAAACCGGCACGAACACTTCACTCGTGGGTAGAGTAACTTGTAGGCACCGACGGTTCGCAAATAGGACTCCCGATTAGAGAATTACGAGTGAAACATTGGGTTTTCCAACACTTGGGCTTCAAAACGGCCCACCGGGGGTCCGGAACGAGAAACGACATTCGGAAAAATCAAAAACCGGCACGAGCACTTCCCTCGAAGGTAGTGTAACTTGTAGGAACTGACTGTACGGAAATAGGACTCCCGGTTAGAGAATTACGACAGAAACATGGGATTTTCCAACACTTAGGCTCGAAAACGGCCCGTTGGGGGCCCAGAAAGGTAAACGGCTGCAGGAAAAATCGGAAACCAGCACAAGCACTTCGCTCGAGGGTAGAGTAACTTCTAGGAACTGGCTTTTCGTAAATAGGACTCCCGATTAAAGAATTACGAGCAAAACATGAGATTTTCTAACACTTAGGCTCCAAAACGGCCCGCCGGGGGTCCAGAAACGGAAAACGGCCGCCTAAAAAATCGAAAACCAGTACAAGCACTTCCCTCGATGGTAGAGTGACTTGTAGGAACTGACGGTTCGCAAATAGGACTCCCGGTTAGAGAATTACAGCTGAAACATGAGATTTTTCAACACTTTGGCTCAAAAATGGCCCGCCGGGGGCCTGGAACGGGAAATGGCCAAGGTAAAATCGGAAACCATCATGAGCACTTCCCTCGAGGGTAAAATAACTTATAGGAACAGATGGTTAGCAAGTAGGACTCTCGGTTTTAGAATTACGAGCGACACAAGTCATTTTCCAACACTTAGGCTTGAAAATGGCCCGCCGTGGGTTCGGAACGGGAAACTTCCCCTGGAAAGTTTGAAAACCGTCACGAGCACTTCCCTCGAGGGTAGAGTAACTTGTTGGAACAATCGGGCCACGAATATAACTCCCGGTTAGAGAATTAGGACTGAAACATGGGATTTTCCAACACTTAGGCTCGAAAACAGCCCGTCGGTGGCCTGGAACGTGAAACGGCCACGGGAGAAATCGGAGACCTGCACGAATACTTCGTTCGTGGGTAGAGTAACCTGTAGGCACTGATTGTTCGCAAATAGGACTCCCGGTTAGAGAATTACGAGCGAAACATGTGATTTTCCAAAACTTAGGCTCGAAAATGGCGCACCGGGTGTCTAGAAACTGGAAATGGCCCCCGGAAAAATTGAAAACCGGCACGATCACTTCCCTCGAGGTTAGAGTAACTTGTAGGAACTGAAGGTTCGCAAATAGGACTCCCGGTTAGAGAATTACGACTGAAACATAGGATTTTCCAACACTTTGGCTTGAAAAAGGCCCGTCGGGGGCGCTGGAACGGTAAACGGCTGCGGGAAAAATCGGAAAAAAACACGAGCACTTGACCCGTTGCAAATAGGACTTTCGATTTGAGAATTACGAGCGAAACATGAGATTTTCCACCACTTTGGCTCGAAAACGGCCCGCCGGAAGTCCGGAACCGGTGACGGTCCCCGGAAATACTGAAAACCGGCACGAGCACTTCCCTCGAGGGTAGAGTACTTGTTGGAACTGACGGTTCCCGAATAGGACACCCCGTTAGAGAATGAAGACTGAAAGATGGGATTTTCCAACACTTAAGGCTCGAAAACTGCCCGCCGGGGGTCCGGAACGGGAAACGGCTGCCGGACCAAATCGAAAACCGGCACGAACACTACACTCGTGGGTAGAGTAATTTGTAGGCATCGACGGTTCGCAAATAGGACTCCCGATTAGAGAATTACGAGTGAAACATTGGGTTTTCCAACACTTGGGCTTCAAAACGGCCCACCGGGGGTCCGGAACGGGAAACGACATTCGGAAAAATCAAAAACCGGCACGAGCACTTCCCTCGAAGGTAGTGTAACTTGTAGGAACTGACAGTACGGAAATAGGACTCCCGGTTAGAGAATTACGACAGAAACATGGGATTTTCCAACACTTAGGCTCGAAAACGGCCCGTTGGGGGCCCAGAAAGGTAAACGGCTGCGGGAAAAATTGGAAACCAGCACAAGCACTTCGCTCGAGGGTAGAGTAACTTCTAGGAACTGGCTTTTCGTAAATAGGATTCCCGATTAAAGAATTACGAGCAAAACATGAGATTTTCTAACACTTAGGCTCCAAAACGGCCCGCCGGGGGTCCAGAAACGGAAAACGGCCGCCTAAAAAATCGAAAACCAGTACAAGCACTTCCCTCGATGGTAGAGTAACTTGTAGGAACTGACGGTTCGCAAATTGGACTCCCGGTTAGAGAATTACAGCTGAAACATGAGATTTTTCAACACTTTGGCTCAAAAATGGCCCGCCGGGGGCCTGGAACGGGAAACGGCCAAGGTAAAATCAGAAACCGGCATGAGCACTTCCCTCGAGGGTAAAGTAACTTTTAGGAACAGATGGTTAGCAAGTAGGACTCTCGGTTTTAGAATTACGAGCGACACATGTCATTTTCCAACACTTAGGCTTGAAAATGGCCCGCCGTGGGTTCGGAACGGGAAACTGCCCCTGGAAAGTTTGAAAACCGTCACGAGCACTTCCCTCGAGGGTAGAGTAACTTGTTGGAACAGTCGGGTCACGAATAGAACTCCCGGTTAGAGAATTAGGACTGAAACATGGGATTTTCCAACACTTAGGCTCGAAAACAGCCCGTCGGTGGCCTGGAACGTGAAACGGCCACGGGAGAAATCGGAGACCGGCACGAATACTTCGTTCGTGGGTAGAGTAACCTGTAGGCACTGATTGTTCGCAAATAGGACTCCCGGTTAGAGAATTACGAGCAAAACATCTGATTTTCCAAAACTTAGGCTCGAAAATGGCCCACCGGGTGTCTAGAAACTGGAAATGGCCCCCGGAAAAATTGAAAACCGGCACGATCACTTCCCTCGAGGTTAGAGTAACTTGTAGGAACTGAAGGTTCCCAAATAGGACTCCCGGTTAGAGAATTACGATTGAAACATAGGATTTTCCAACACTTTGGCTTGAAAAAGGCCCGTCGGGGGCCCTGGAACGGTAAACGGCTGCGGGAAAAATCGGAAAAAAACACGAGCACTTGACCCGTTGCAAATAGGACTTTCGATTTGAGAATTACGAGCGAAACATGAGATTTTCCACCACTTTGGCTCGAAAACGGCCCGCCGGAAGTCCGGAACCGGTGACGGTCCCCGGAAATACTGAAAACCGGCACGAGCACTTCCCTCGAGGGTAGAGTACTTGTTGGAACTGACGGTTCCCGAATAGGACACCCCGTTAGAGAATGAAGACTGAAAGATGGGATTTTCCAACACTTAAGGCTCGAAAACTGCCCGCCGGGGGTCCGGAACGGGAAACGGCTGCCGGACCAAATCGAAAACCGGCACGAACACTACACTCGTGGGTAGAGTAATTTGTAGGCATCGACGGTTCGCAAATAGGACTCCCGATTAGAGAATTACGAGTGAAACATTGGGTTTTCCAACACTTGGGCTTCAAAACGGCCCACCGGGGGTCCGGAACGGGAAACGACATTCGGAAAAATAAAAAACCGGCACGAGCACTTCCCTCGAAGGTAGTGTAACTTGTAGGAACTGACAGTACGGAAATAGGACTCCCGGTTAGAGAATTACGACAGAAACATGGGATTTTCCAACACTTAGGCTCGAAAACGGCCCGTTGGGGGCCCAGAAAGGTAAACGGCTGCGGGAAAAATTGGAAACCAGCACAAGCACTTCGCTTGAGGGTAGAGTAACTTCTAGGAACTGGCTTTTCGTAAATAGGATTCCCGATTAAAGAATTACGAGCAAAACATGAGATTTTCTAACACTTAGGCTCCAAAACGGCCCGCCGGGGGTCCAGAAACGGAAAACGGCCGCCTAAAAAATCGAAAACCTGTACAAGCACTTCCCTCGATGGTAGAGTAACTTGTAGGAACTGACGGTTCGCAAATTGGACTCCCGGTTAGAGAATTACAGCTGAAACATGAGATTTTTCAACACTTTGGCTCAAAAATGGCCCGCCGGGGGCCTGGAACGGGAAACGGCCAAGGTAAAATCGGAAACCGGCATGAGCACTTCCCTCGAGGGTAAAGTAACTTATAGGAACAGATGGTTAGCAAGTAGGACTCTCGGTTTTAGAATTGCGACACATGTCATTTTCCAACACTTAGGCTCGAAAATGGCCCGCCGTGGGTCCGGAACGGGAAACTGCCCCTGGAAAGTTTGAAAACCATCACGAGCACTTCCCTCGAGGGTAGAGTAACTTGTTGGAACAGTCGGGTCACGAATAGAACTCCTGGTTAGAGAATTAGGACTGAAACATGGGATTTTCCAACACTTAGGCTCGAAAACAGCCCGTCGGTGGCCTGGAACGTGAAACGGCCACGGGAGAAATCGGAGACCGGCACGAATACTTCGTTCGTGGGTAGAGTAACCTGTAGGCACTGATTGTTCGCAAATAGGACTCCCGATTAGAGAATTACGAGCGAAACATGTGATTTTCCAAAACTTAGGCTCGAAAATGGCCCACCGGGTGTCCAGAAACTGGAAATGGCCCCCGAAAAAATTGAAAACCGGCACGATCACTTCGCTCGAGGTTAGAGTAACTTATAGGAACTGAAGGTTCGCAAATAGGACTCCCGGTTAGAGAATTACGACTGAAAAATAGGATTTTCCAACACTTTGGCTTGAAAAGGCCCGTCGGGGGCCCTGGAACGGTAAACGGCTGCGGGAAAAATCGGAAAAACACACGAGCACTTGACCCGTTGCAAATAGGACTTTCGATTTGAGAATTACGAGCGAAACATGAGATTTTCCACCACTTTGGCTCGAAAACGGCCTGCCGGAAGTCCGGAACTGGTGACGGTCCCCGGAAATACTGAAAACCGGCACGAGCACTTCCCTCGAGGGTAGAGTACTTATTGGAACTGACGGTTCCCGAATAGGACACCCCGTTAGAGAATGAAGACTGAAAGATGGGATTTTCCAATACTTAAGGCTCGAAACTGCCCGCCGGTGGTCCGGAACGGGAAACGGCTGCCGGACAAAATCGAAAACCGGCACAAACACTTCACTCTTGGGTAGAGTAACTTGTAGGCACCGACGGTTTGCAAATAGGACTCCCGATTAGAGAATTACGAGTGAAACATTGGGTTTTCCAACACTTGGGCCTCAAAACGGCCCACCGGGGGTCCGGAACGAGAAACGACATCCGAAAAAATCAAAAACCGGCACGAGCACTTCCCTCGAAGGTAGTGTAACTTGAAGGAACTGACGGTACGGAAATAGGACTCCCGGTTAGAGAATTACGACAGAAACATGGGATTTTCCAACACTTAGGCTCGAAAACGACCCGTTGGGGGCCCAGAAAGGTAAACGGCTGCGGGAAAAATCGAAAACCAGCACAAGCACTTCGCTCGAGGGTAGAGTAACTTCTAGGAACTGGCTTTTCGTAAATAGGACTCCCGATTAGAGAATTACGAGCAAAACATGAGATTTTCTGACACTTAGGCTCCAAAACGGCCCGCCGGGGGTCCAGAAACGGAAAACGGCCGCCTAAAAAATCGAAAACCTGTACAAGCACTTCCCTCGATGGTAGAGTAACTTGTAGGAACTGACGGTTCGCAAATAGGACTCCCGGTTAGAGAATTACAGCTGAAACATGAGATTTTTCAACACTTTGGCTCAAAAATGGCCCGCCGGGGGCCTGGAACGGGAAACGGCCAAGGTAAAATCGGAAACCGGCATGAGCACTTCCCTCGAGGGTAAATTAACTTATCGGAACAGATGGTTAGCAAGTAGGACTCTCGGTTTTAGAATTACGAGCGACACATGTCATTTTCCAACACTTAGGCTTGAAAATGGCCCGCCGTGGGTTCGGAACGGGAAACTGCCCCTGGAAAGTTTGAAAACCGTCACGAGCACTTCCCTCGAGGGTAGAGTAACTTGTTGGAACAGTCGGGTCACGAATAGATCTCCCAGTTAGAGAATTAGGACTGAAACATGGGATTTTCCAACACTTAGGCTCGAAAACAGCCCGTCGGTGGCCTGGAACGTGAAACGGCTACGGGAGAAATCGGAGACCTGCACGAATACTTCGTTCCTGGGTAGAGTAACCTGTAGGCACTGATTGTTCGCAAATAGGACTCTCGGTTAGAGAATTACGAGCGAAACATGTGATTTTCCAAAACTTAGGCTCGAAGATAGCCCATCGGGTGTCTAGAAACTGGAAATGGCCCCCGGAAAAATTGAAAACCGGCACGATCACTTCCCTCGAGGTTAGAGTAACTTGTAGGAACTGAAGGTTCCCAAATAGGACTCCCGGTTAGAGAATTACGACTGAAACATAGGATTTTCCAACAGTTTGGCTTGAAAAAGGCACGTCGGGGGCCCTGGAACGGTAAACGGTTGCGGGAAAAATCGGAAAAAAACACGAGCACTTGACCCGTTGCAAATAGGACTTTCGATTTGAGAATTACGAGCGAAACATGAGATTTTCCACCACTTTGGCTCGAAAACGGCCCGGCGGAAGTCCGGAACCGGTGACGGTCCCCGGAAATACTGAAAACCGGCACGAGCACTTCCCTCGAGGGTAGAGTACTTGTTGGAACTGACGGTTCCCGAATAGGACACCCCGTTAGAGAATGAAGACTGAAAGATGGGATTTTCCAACACTTAAGGCTCGAAAACTGCCCGCCGGGGGTCCAGAACGGGAAATGGCTGCCGGACCAAATTGAAAACCGGCACGAACACTTCACTCGTGGGTAGAGTAACTTGTAGGCACCGACGGTTCGCAAATAGGACTCCCGATTAGAGAATTACGAGTGAAACATTGGGTTTTCCAACACTTGGGCTTCAAAACGGCCCACCGGGGGTCCGGAATGGGAAACGACATTCGGAAAAATCAAAAACCGGCACAAGCACTTCGCTCGAGGGTAGAGTAACTTCTAGGAACTGGCTTTTCGTAAATAGGACTCCCGATTAAAGAATTACGAGCAAAACATGAGATTTTCTAACACTTAGGCTCCAAAACGGCCCGCCGGGGATCCAGAAACGGAAAATGGCCGCCTAAAAAATCGAAAACCAGTACAAGCACTTCCCTCGATGGTAGAGTGACTTGTAGGAACTGACGGTTCGCAAATAGGACTCCCGGTTAGAGAATTACAGCTGAAACATGAGATTTTTCAACACTTTGGCTCAAAAATGGCCCGCCGGGGGCCTGGAACGGGAAACGGCCAAGGTAAAATCGGAAACCGGCATGAGCACTTCCCTCGAGGGTAAAGTAACTTATAGGAACAGATGGTTAGCAAGTAGGACTCTCGGTTTTAGAATTACAAGCGACACATGTCATTTTCCAACACTTAGGCTCGAAAATGGCCCGCCGTGGGTCCGGAACGGGAAACTGCCCCTGGAAAGTTTGAAAACCATCACGAGCACTTCCCTCGAGGGTAGAGTAACTTGTTGGAACAGTCGGGTCACGAATAGAACTCCCGGTTAGAGAATTAGGACTGAAACATGGGATTTTCCAACACTTAGGCTCGAAAACAGCCCGTCGGTGGCCTGGAACGTGAAACGGCCACGGGAGAAATCGGAGACCGGCACGAATACTTCGTTCGTGGGTAGAGTAACCTGTAGGCACCGATTGTTCGCAAATAGGACTCTCGGTTAGAGAATTACGAGCGAAACATGTGATTTTCCAAAACTTAGGCTCGAAAATGGCCCACCGGGTGTCCAGAAACTGGAAATGGCCCCTGGAAAAATTGAAAACCGGTACGATCACTTCCCTCGAGGTTAGAGTAACTTGTAGGAACTTAAGGTTCCCAAATAGGACTCCCGGTTAGAGAATTACGACTGAAACATAGGATTTTCCAACACTTTGGCTTGAAAAAGGCCCGTCGGGGGCCCTGGAACGGTAAACGGCTGCGGGAAAAATCGGAAAAAAACACTAGCACTTGACCCGTTGCAAATAGGACTTTCGATTTGAGAATTACAAGCGAAACATGAGATTTTCCACCACTTTGGCTCGAAAACGGCCTGCCGGAAGTCCGGAACCGGTGACGGTCCCCGGAAATACTGAAAACCGGCATGAGCACTTCCCTCGAGGGCAGAGTACTTGTTGGAACTGACGGTTCCCGAATAGGACACCCCGTTAGAGAATGAAGACTGAAAGATGGGATTTTCCAACACTTAAGGCTCGAAAACTGCCCGCCGGGGGTCCGGAATGGGAAACGGCTGCCGGACCAAATCGAAAACCGGCACGAACACTTCACTCGTGGGTAGAGTAACTTGTAGGCACCGACGGTTCGCAAATAGGACTCCCGATTAGAGAATTACGAGTGAAACATTGGGTTTTCCAACACTTGGGCTTCAAAACGGCCCACCGGGGGTCCGGAATGGGAAACGACATTCGGAAAAATCAAAAACCGGCACAAGCACTTCGCTCGAGGGTAGAGTAACTTCTAGGAACTGGCTTTTCATAAATAGGACTCCCGATTAAAGAATTACGAGCAAAACATGAGATTTTCTAACACTTAGGCTCCAAAACGGCCCGCCGGGGATCCAGAAACGGAAAATGGCCGCCTAAAAAATCGAAAACCAGTACAAGCACTTCCCTCGATGGTAGAGTGACTTGTAGGAACTGACGGTTCGCAAATAGGACTCCCGGTTAGAGAATTACAGCTGAAACATGAGATTTTTCAACACTTTGGCTCAAAAATGGTCCGCCGGGGGCCTGGAACGGGAAACGGCCAAGGTAAAATCGGAAACCAGCATGAGCACTTCCCTCGAGGGTAAAGTAACTTATAGGAACAGATGGTTAGCAAGTAGGACTCTCGGTTTTTGAATTACGAGCGACACACGTCATTTTCCAACACTTAGGCTCGAAAATGGCCCGCCGTGGGTCCGGAACGGGAAACTGCCCATGGAAAGTTTGAAAACCGTCACGAGCACTTCCCTCGAGGGTAGAGTAACTTGTTGGCACAGTCGGGTCACGAATAGAACTCCCGGTTAGAGAATTAGGACTGAAACATGGGATTTTCCAACACTTAGGCTCGAAAACAGCCCGTCGGTGGCCTGGAACGTGAAACGGCCACGGGAGAAATCGGAGACCGGCACGAATACTTCGTTCGTGGGTAGAGTAACCTGTAGGCACTGATTGTGCGCAAATAGGACTCTCGGTTAGAGAATTACGAGCGAAACATGTGATTTTCCAAAACTTAGGCTCGAAAATGGCCCACCGGGTGTCCAGAAACTGGAAATGGCCCCCGGAAAAATTGAAAATCGGCACGATCACTTCCCTCGAGGTTAGAGTAACTTGTAGGAACTGAAGGTTCGCAAATAGGACTCCCGGTTAGAGAATTACGACTGAAACATAGGATTTTCCAACACTTTGGCTTGAAAAAGGCCCGTCGGGGGCCCTGGAACGGTAAACGGCTGCGGGAAAAATCGGAAAAAAACACGAGCACTTGACCCGTTGCAAATAGGACTTTCGATTTGAGAATTACGAGCGAAACATGAGATTTTCCACCACTTTGGCTCGAAAACGGCCTGCCGAAAGTCCGGAACCGGTGACGGTCCCCGGAAATACTGAAAACCGGCACGAGCACTTCCCTCGAGGGTAGAGTACTTTTTGGAACTGACGGTTCCCGAATAGGACACCCCGTTAGAGAATGAAGACTGAAAGATGGGATTTACCAATACTTAAGGCTCGAAAACTGCCCGCCGGGGGTCCGGAACGGGAAACGGCTGCCGGACAAAATCGAAAACCAGCACGAACACTTCACTCGTGGGTAGAGTAACTTGTAGGCACCGACGGTTCGCAAATAGGACTCCCGATTAGAGAATTACGAGTGAAACATTGGGTTTTCCAACACTTGGGCTTCAAAACGGCCCACCGGGGGTCCGGAACGGGAAACGACATCAGCAAAAATCAAAAACCGGCACGAGCACTTCCCTCGAAGGTAGTGTAACTTGTAGGAACTGACGGTACGGAAATAGGACTCCCGGTTAGAGAATTACGACAGAAACATGGGAATTTCCAACACTTAGGCTCGAAAATGGCCCGTTGGGGGCCCAGAAAGGTAAACGGCTGCGGGAAAAATCGGAAACCAGAACAAGCACTTTGCTCGAGGGTGGAGTAACTTCTAGGAACTGGCTTTTCGTAAATAGGACTCCCGATTAAAGAATTACGAGCAAAACATGAGATTTTCTAACACTTAGGCTCCAAAACGGCCTGCCGGGGGTCCAGAAACGGAAAACGGCCGCCTAAAAATTCGAAAACCAGTACAAGCACTTCCCTCGATGGTAGAGTAACTTGTAGGAACTGACGGTTCGCAAATAGGGCTCCCGATTAGAGAATTACAACTGAAACATGAGATTTTTCAACACTTTGGCTCAAAAATGGTCCGCCGGGGGCCTGGAACGGGAAACGGCCAAGGTAAAATCGGAAGCCGGCACGAGCACTTCCCTCGAGAGTAAAATAACTTATAGGAACAGATGGTTAGCAAGTAGGACTCTCGGTTTTAGAATTACGAGCGACACACGTCATTTTCCAACACTTAGGCTCGAAAATGGCCCGCCGTGGGTCCGGAACGGGAAACTGCCCATGGAAAGTTTGAAAACCATCACGAGCACTTCCCTCGAGGGTAGAGTAACTTGTTGGAACAGTCGGGTCACGAATAGAACTCCCGGTTAGAGAATTAGGACTGAAACATGGGATTTTCCAACACTTAGGCTCGAAAACAGCCCGTCGGTGGCCTGGAACGTGAAACGGCCACGGGAGAAATCGGAGACCGGCACGAATACTTCGTTCGTGGGTAGAGTAACCTGTAGGCACTGATTGTTCGCAAATAGGACTCCCGGTTAGAGAATTACGAGCAAGACATCTGATTTTCCAAAACTTAGGCTCGAAAATGGCCCACCGGGTGTCCAGAAACTGGAAATGGCCCCCGGAAAAATTGAAAACCGGCACGATCACTTCCCTCGAGGTTAGAGTAACTTGTAGGAACTGAAGGTTCGCAAATAGGACTCCCGGTTAGAGAATTACGACTGAAACATAGGATTTTCCAACACTTTGGCTTGAAAAAGGCCCGTCGGGGGCCCTGGAACGGTAAACGGCTGCGGGAAAAATCATAAAAAAACACGAGCACTTGACCCGTTGAAAATAGGACTTTCGATTTGAGAATTACGAGCGAAACATGAGATTTTCCACCACTTTGGCTCGAAAACGGCCTGCCGAAAGTCCGGAACCGGTGACGGTCCCCGGAAATACTGAAAACCGGCACGAGCACTTCCCTCGAGGGTAGAGTACTTTTTGGAACTGACGGTTCCCGAATAGGACACCCCGTTAGAGAATGAAGACTGAAAGATGGGATTTACCAATACTTAAGGCTCGAAAACTGCCCGCCGGGGGTCCGGAACGGGAAACGGCTGCCGGACAAAATCGAAAACCGGCACGAACACTTCACTCGTGGGTAGAGTAACTTGTAGGCACCGACGGTTCGCAAATAGGACTCCCGATTAGAGAATTACGAGTGAAACATTGGGTTTTCCAACACTTGGGCTTCAAAACGGCCCACCGGGGGTCCGGAATGGGAAACGACATTCGGAAAAATCAAAAACCGGCACGAGCACTTCCCTCGAAGGTAGTGTAACTTGTAGGAACTGACAGTACGGAAATAGGACTCCCGGTTAGAGAATTACGACAGAAACATGGGATTTTCCAACACTTAGGCTCGAAAACGGCCCGTTGGGGGCCCAGAAAGGTAAACAGCTGCGGAAAAAATTGGAAACCAGCACAAGCACTTCGCTCGAGGGTAGAGTAACTTCTAGGAACTGGCTTTTCGTAAATAGGATTCCCGATTAAAGAATTACGAGCAAAACATGAGATTTTCTAACACTTAGGCTCCAAAACGGCCCGCCGGGGGTCCAGAAACGGAAAACGGCCGCCTAAAAAATCGAAAACCAGTGCAAGCACTTCCCTCGATGGTAGAGTAACTTGTAGGAACTGACGGTTCGCAAATAGGACTCCCGATTAGAGAATTACAACTGAAACATGAGATTTTTCAACACTTTGGCTCAAAAATGGCCTGCCGGGGGCCTGGAACGGGAAACGGCCAAGGTAAAATTGGAAATCGGCAAGAGCACTTCCCTCGAGGGTAAAGTAACTTATAGGTGTTGACACCAAAAATGTCACTTTGCCTCTTCAAGATCCAAAGAGCTACATGAAGTCGCAACCTGCCATAAATAGGCAAGGCTACTTTCAAAAAATCAAATCTTGTCAGAATCAAACAAAAACTGCAAGATTCTTCAAGACAGCTAAAAGAGGAGTACACAAGAAGTTTCGGGCAATTTCAAAATCATTTGGCCTAACTTCGCTTCTCCGACAGCCGAAAAGGAGCTCTCGGCGGCAAAAGCATCGGAGACACCAAATCTTCGATCAGAGCCGATGGATGGTCTCAAAATACTTTCAAAAGGCTCCACGTTAAGTTCCGAGTCAAACCGACAACGTTTGACCCTACATCAATCCTCGAACAGCTAAATCAAGCCTCTCGGCGGCGAGAACCACCGAGGCCATTACTCATCAGATAGAGCACATGGACGGCTTCAAAATGCTTATAAAGGGCTACACGTCAAATTTCAGGTCATTTCGACAACATTTGACCATAGTCTGACGCTCGGAAACCAAATCAGGCCTCTCGGCGGCAAAGCTCTCCGGGACCATGGTTTCCAAGACAGAGCCTATGGATCATCTTAAAATGACTCCAATAGGTTCCCTGTCAAATTTCAAGTCAATCAGACATCGGTTGACCGCACATCAAACCGCGACATCTTCATCGCGACAAAAGCAAGTCTACTAGTGATAGGACCCCAAACGGCTTCAAAACTCAAACAAAAGTCTATGGTTGGTCTTATTTATTGCTCAGGAGGATTCACACCAAATTTCAGGTCATTCCGACATCGTTTGACCCAGTTTCAGCTTCTGACGGAAAGTCGGCAGCTCTGCGCTACAAAGTCTTCGGCTTTCTCAGGAAATTGGAAACTTTGCAAAATAAAATGCAAGGATTCTCATCAGGTTTCCTACAGGGAAATCAGGCCAATAAATGGTCAAAAATGTCAAGGAAAAATACAGAAGAAAAAAAGAATCGAAAAACAGCAAAAACGGACACAAAACGGGACAAAAAAGGGGGAAAACCCCCCAGGGTCGCCGGCGACCCTGGAGCCCGGGGTCGCCGGGAAGGCCCCGGAAACCCCGGTTTTCGCCGTTTTTTCGCGATTTGAAGCGCCCAGCCTCTGGTACTTTCCAAAATTCATGCTTTTGAGACACCAAATCCTCTGACATCCGTCCAAAACACGGGTCAATCATCAAGAGTATCGAAAACAATATTGATCGCCACCCGATCAACCAAAAAAAAGTTTGCTTTCTACCCGACCGATCGAGAAATCGATAGGACAGATGGCACCGACCCGCTGTTGGCAACAAACACCTGAAATTACATGGTCATCTGATGTCGATCTACATGAAGATCCATCGATGATCATCACCAGAAGAATCCCAAAAGACGCGGCACGGCCCGCGACTCTTCAGATGCTCGGCGACCACTTAATGCGATTAATTGACTAGCTTTATTACAGTCATTAATCCATTTCTTTTGACAGACCAATCAGAAGCAAGCATCCGGGAGTTAGAAGTCAAGAGATTCATGGCATTTAACTCATGAAACTCCTCCCATCATGGCGATTAAAGGCGATTAAATGCCCTCAATCTCCTCCGGCCAATCAGAAGCCAAGAAAAAGGAGTTACAAAATAAAGAATTCAATTTTGTAACTCCTCCCTTTATGTAGCTTTATGACAATCAAGGCTCATAAACCCTCCTAAATGGCCACCTAAAAGCCTATAAATAAGAGAGCTCTCCAAGAAGAAAGGATCATCACAAAAAAGCACAAACACACAGACAGACAAAGCACAGAAATCCAGAGAAGAAAAAAAGAGAAAACTCTGCGGAAGTTCTACACCGACCACCGCAACAAGGTGACAAAAGTCCCTTGGGGGGTACTCCCCCCAAGGTCCTTGCCTTCTCCTTCTGCCGCCAATGGCTTAGACAAGGCTTTTCAAGCCTGTCTACTCGGCTTTTTATTGGACATAGGACCTTCTTTTGGTCTTTGTTCTCTAAAAACCTGAGGTTATAGCCAAGCCAAGCGAATCAATAGCATCCTCTGTTCTCATCTGCATGGATGATGGCGAAGCCCACATATGGCTTGCGACCGTCAATCTAAACGGGTCCCCCATAATCTCCTGAGAAGTTAGATCCTCCTTTTCTTGCTTTTCATTGTAGTTCGTATTTTTTTCAAAAGAGACAAAAATCACAACTCTTGTCTTTCATTATTGATAAGGAGTGTAAATCGGCTATAAACGCCAAAATCGGCTATAAACGCCAGAAATCGGCTATAAACGCCAAAATCGGCTATAAATGCCAAAAAAATCGCATTTCACGGCAAACCAAGAAAATGTCTCTTTTCTTAAATATATGTGCAATGGAAAACTTGAAAGAAGTTGATTTCCTTTTTACTTACGAAGGTTGATCTCCGGATCACCACTTGCAATTCCAAGTAAAAATAGAAAATCTGGCACACCCACACAAAAAAAGAAATGTTGATGCACGCCCTTGCCCCCCGGTTACGAAAGGGTCGGAACCAAACGGACTCCCACGTCCGCCGACCTCGGTAGAACCGAGCAGGAGCGCGGTCCATCAGGCTGGCACACCCGGTGGGACACGTTTATTTGAGAACACGATGCTAGAAATGAAATATTTGCATATCATATATTTTGCTCTATGCTTATATTTCTTTTCTCGATTCCTTGGCTACTTTATAATTGGTGGCCTATGTTGGATTCCGCATCTAAAAAAAATGAGATGAGATTTTTTCGAAAATTTTAATTCTTTGAATTTATTTCCACTCTTTCTCTTTTCAAAAAAAAAAACAAAAAAAAAACAAAAAATCAGATTTTTCAATTTGGATTCAAAATTGAGAAACCTTGATCCGTTCCTATCGTTCATCGCGCTTGCAGAAATGTTGAGCCTGTTCGACTAAGGTTTTGGGCCATCGTTTCTCTTCGATGAGTTCATTAAAGATCTAAAAAAAATATATAAATATAAAAAATAAAAATATATAAATTTTTTTTTTTAGATTTCTCATTTTGGATTCAAAATTGAGAAACCTTGATCCGTTCCTATCGTTCATCGCGCTTGCAGAAATGTTGAGCCTGTTCGACTAAGGTTTTGGGCCATCGTTTCTCTTCGATGAGTTCATTAAAAATAAAAAAAATATATATATATATATAAAACAAAAAAAAGACATAGACCACTAAGGTTAAACCAACTGTGTTCTTTGATCATGGTTGATTCAAAGAAAAGCCTTGTCCAGAGTGTGGAGACAGCTTGACTGTTCTAGGCAAGGGTCCTCCAAACGGGTTCATTAAGTAATCCTACCCTTACCTGGGGGCAATTCTATCAATCAAGATTTCATAAGACCGGGTTAGGAGGCCTATGTGTACTCTCTCGTCTTTTAAATAATTTTTTTTTAAAAAAATAATAATTTTTTTTAAAAAATAAAAATTTTAAAATAAAAAATAAAAAAAAAATTTCAAAAAAATTCTTAAAATAAAAAAAATAAAAATAAAAAATAAAAAAATAATAAAAAAGATTTTTTAAAAAAAAATCTTCAAAATCTTTAAAAAAAAAAACTTCCGTCATTTTGGGTTTAGATTGGAGAAATCTTGGTCTTCTCCTTTCTGAGCACTGGCGCTCGCGGAAATCGCTGAGCCCGTGTTCAGATTGGAGTGCCTTTTGCTCTCTTTGATGAACCCGATATTGGCCTTTCAAAAAAAAAACTCGTCATTTTTAGATTCAGATCCGAGAAATTATTGTTCATTTCTTTCTGAGCACTGGCGCTCGCGGAAATCGCTGAGCCCGTGTTCAGATCGGAATACCATCTGCTCTCTTTGATGAATCCAATCTTGACCTTTCAAAACATAGAATCTCATCTCATAGATGCGGTCTCAAAACATTTGTGTCTAGCGGTACTAGTACGCCCTTTCAGGGTCTATTGTATTGCGACCGGCACATCTGTAACTCCAACTTTATATTCTTCTTACCTCGAGCAAGCTCTGCTTCTCGATAAGTCGAATTTAAGTTCACAATTGCTTCTAGCAGTCACTGGGATGCTCATTCTGGGCTTACCATACCTGCGATCAGAACAATTGTACCCTCTATGGCGTTTTGCCTTCTTCATGTTGCTTGGGTCATTTTCCTCTAGCAATTTGAAAAGACGAGACCATAGAACTTCCCATTTATGATCATTATATTCTTGTGATTACTAATGGATGTGGTCTTGTTTCAAAAATTTTCGAAAACTAACAATGGCAGCTTCACTAACCATTACTTTCGATGAAAACAAGCACCAACTCATGCTTCAACAGAAGCAAACCACGCGCACTTACAAGCGCCCCATCAGCTGCCGAAGCATCAACTCCCTCGGCAGTTCTCTGAACTCCGGGTCGACCTCGACTCCCCGGACTATCGTCTTTGGGACGCTGGGACCATTCCCACTTCCTGAGGAACAAACTGCTCCTTCCAAGAAGCAGAAACTCGCCTCTCAACGTGTCACTACCGTGACACCAAAGGCGAACACCAGCTGGCCTGAAGCCCGTGGCAGCCCCACGAAGCCTCGACCTGCAAACAACCAGGTCTATCCCAAGACTTTGTCCCCAAGACCTTCACCAAAGCAAAGAAGGTCCCAAACATCCACTAAGCTAGCATTCCTGGCCCCACTCAAGGAGAACCAGTTCTACCATCTTGCCTACATGAAAGAGGAGAAACCCATCTCCAACCTGACTTCCAAGTCATCCCAGCATGAGCCGGCTTGTTCCTACAAGCCCAAAATCAAGTCATGCATCACCTGCTAAGGCCTACAAACCCGCAGTTCGACCCTTCATCTCTACAGGGGCCGAACTCCAAAAATTCAAAGCTTCGCTGCAACAGGCGAAGGACAGGGTTCGCATCCTGTCCTTGCCCAGCTGCAAAGAAGACAGGCTCGGCTGCTGTGCCCGAGGGAGCACATCCTTCATCAAAGCCCAGCCAGAGCTGACCGAAGCTCAAATTGCCCGTCGGATACGCCGCCGCACGTCATACCGGCAAAAGAGACTAGAGAAGCAAAGGACCCAGCCTCCTACACTCCAAGTCTCTCCCAAATGGGTCGAAAAAGAAAGACCCAACCAAGTTGCTGCCGTCCATATGGTTGGAAAAACCAGAAGGCGCAAAAAATCAGCAACAAAAATCCATGTCCGACGTCCGATGACCCGCAGCGTCTCAAGGACAAGAAGACATTCAGAAGAACCCCTGCTCCTTCAAGCAAAGGACAGCAGAGTGATCCTTCCTCAAGCTCTTCTTCAAAAAGAATGAGCCCCAGCTCAGTCACCAGGACAGTTTCTTCGTTCGAATCACGAAGGATCAATGTCTTGGCTACAAATTCTGAGCCACCACCCCGCAATCCACCTCCAGAAGATGCGATCACCCGTATCCAGCAGTTGGAACAGGGCCAGCAGAGGATTGAAACTCTGATGGAAAACCTTCTCCTCGCCTTCCAAAATCAGGCGAACAATGAACCTCCTCCGAATCATCAAAACGACGAGGTAAATGGAGAAGAAAATGAGTCACGCACCCTTACCAAAAAGGACGTAGACAGTATCCTCGCCAAAGCAAAAGAAGAGGATATACTCAAGGAGCATGGGATCAAGCCACCATATCCTTTATGGATGGACTCGGTCCCGTTCCCTACCAAATTCAAGCATCCTACTCTCCAAACATATACGGGGAAATGATCAGCCAGACAGCACGTCATCCACTTCAAGATCCTGACGGGAGCTATCGCGGATCAAGATGCACTCAAGATCCGCCTCTTTGCAAGTACCCTAAAAGGTACGGCATTCGATTGGTACTCCACTCTGCCGGAGGACTCAATCCAAAACTGGGCCATGCTAGAGACACGCTTCCTGACTCACTTCAAAGGTGAAGATCATCCCGCTACTATGGCTCAACTGTGCAGCCTAAAACAGGGGGAGAATGAATCAACATATGACTTCATGCACAAGCGGAAAGCAATGGCATACAAATGCTCTGATGTATTGCCACAAGCGTCGCTAGTCGACATTTGCCAAAACAACATGAGAGCCAGAATCTGCTCCATGATCATCGGTAACAAATCAAAAAACCTGGGAGAACTCCTAGAAGCTTCCATGGAAGCTGAAATGGTGATTAAAGACCTCAACAGTCAGAAATCATAAAGAAAAGAGCCAACCGCCATTGCAACCTCTAAACCAAAGAAAAAAGAGGTCCTCAATGTCCAGACCAAGTCAGCTCCTCAGCCACCAAAGAAAGCTGAAAATAAAGTTGTTGGTAAGAGACCTGAACTCTCAGATGCCTTCAAAGAACGAGTAGAGAAGAAATACCCGTTTGATGAAGACGTTGATGAAATCTTCGGGGCTCTTGTGGCAAACGGCAGGCTCACCTTGCCTGAACCAAAAAGACCGGGTGATGTTGGCAAAACCAACGATCCTCGGTACTGTCCATACCAGCAGATGATCTCGCATCCTCTCAATCAATGCTTCGTTGTGAGAGAGAAAATAAATGAGATGTGGAAAAACGGAGTCATCACCTTTGACAAAAACTATGGGTCTGCCTCCGTCAACATGGTGACATGTGGACAAACATCAAAATCACCGAAGAAAAAGATCACTACTTCCTTCAAGGTGATAAACTCAATCCAAGCGTTCGAGGAACTGGTTCCTTACCCGACACCAGACGGACAACCGATATGGGTACATCCCGATCTCCTGGAAGATGAAAATTGGGAGGTCGTGAAAACAAAGCCTACAGCTCAACAGCGAAGGCAAGCTAGGAAACATCTCCTCAAGCTCAAACGGCAAGAGAAGACCCAGCCAAAACTAGAGGTCAAAGAAAAGGCAGAGGCTTCCTCTACCATTTCACTGGAGGCAACAAAAATATCCCTTCCAGAGACTTCAAAGGGGGTAAGGAAATTCACTCTCAGTGATTTCATGCCACCTCAATTCAAAGAAGCCATGCAGGAGGCATCATACTCTTGCAATTCGGTAGTTGGATTCTCCATTGATGGATACGAATCCAGCGACACCGATGATGGATTCGAATCCAACTACACAGATGAGTGGGAGGAGTCCCTTGAAACAGGAGAATATCTCTCCGATGAAGAATGGGTTCCTGAGTCTCATCTTATGCCAGTAATCTGGTATAACCCCTACAGCCACAAGGATCCTGGTCTGATGATGAAGAAGACCAAGAAGCTGTACAAGAAAATGCTGCTGACCCAGCACCTCTCATTACTCCAGTGGAAATCAACCATGTTGAGCCACAAAGAGTTGATGAAGAAGAAGATCCGGCTCCCATGCCTGATCTTGAAGAATATGCAAGGATCTTGCAGCGACTCGCTCTAGAACAAGAGCAAGAACGCATCAACGAGCCTCCTTGCAATCCAGAGCCTGAAGTCCCTGAAGACCACCAGGTACATCCTCCCTTAACTCCTGAAAATGGAGAAAATTGCTGGATAGACGATCCTCTTACATCTGAGGATGAGTCTGACTCCGATCAGGCAACGTCTCCCATTAGAGCTTCCTGTAATGTGATAATTCGGGATTATAGCTCTTCCGAAGCATCGTCTGATGAGAGCACTTACACTCCGGCGACGCCTAGCAATGTATCTTCTGAAGCCACCTCGTCTCACGTGACTTTCACTGAGATGACACCCTCTCAGGTTTCTTCTCCTGAGACTGTGACTTCAAAGTTCACACCCTTCCTGACTGAAGAATTCCCAGCTATTGATGCTTGGGACGATGAATTAGTCAACGAAGAAGAAAGGTTGCTGGATGCTGTTCAGGACTTGTTCCCGAAAAATGCTCCATGCAACACGATCACTGAGGATGGCAACTCTGCTGCTGATTCATACTCAACAAATGAAAAACGACAGCCTCTTGATCCTGAAGATAATCTTCCAAACGAAGACCCTTCTCAAGAAGCTCTTGCAGTTGGTAGAGGCACCCGCTCTGGCCGGGACTACCACAAAAATTACAACCAATCTTCCATTACATATGTAAATCCTTCGGGAAAAGATGTTGTAAGCGCCCCTAGTGGCAGCAATGATGAACATGCAGGCCCTAAGGAGGCTTTTAAGTATGACTTGATTGAACACTTCAAGCACATACCTGCACATCTGCACATCCTAGATTTGTTGCAAATGTCGCCGCACAATCATGATAATCTCATCTCGGAATTACAAAAGCTGAATGAGGATGTCGACAAATATGCCCCGCAAGTCCTCCAAATTGAAATGGATTACCGAGTCAAAAACTCAGAAGCCTCCTCAAAGAAAAAAAAGAAGAAAACTGAGGGATCATGCATTGAATGCCTCTCGGTTAAAAAAGCAGCCAGTGCAACCATCGCCTTCACAAAGGACGACCTCCTACTTGGAGAAACCAGGCATAACCGACCCCTGTACTTCACAGGGTATATCAAGGAAATGCCTATGCACAGAGTTCAGATCGACCCAGGTTCTGCACTCAACCTCATCTCCACATCGGCTCTTGAAGAGTTGGGCATCCCACCCAGCAAGCTGAGCCACACATTTGTATCTATCTTTGGATACGATGGGAGTACTCAAAGGCCTATCGGCAAAATCAGATTCAAGTTGCAGATCGGTGATCTTATCTCTGAGGTCATAGTGTATGCAATAAAAACCCCTTCATGCTACAACATCCTTCTCGGACGCCCTTGGATCCACGAGAGTGGTGTTGTCCCTTCAACTCTACATCAATGCATCAAGTTTGTTGGCGACGACGGCATGATACATCGAGTCTTTGCGGACAGAAAACCCTTCAAAGGTAAAGAAGTCCACTTCGCAGACTCACAGATGTATGAAGGTGAAAAAGAAGAAGAGGAGACAGCATCCTTTGCCAAAAATCTCTAGAAAGATAAAGGCAAAGCTCCTCAACAATCACCGGAAGAAAACAAACCATCCGGTAAATCTGAAGAGAGCATTCAAACTCCCTTCATCATCTCCCTCAAACCTTCAAAGCCTTTGGTCATCACAACTAAAGTGAAGAAGGCAAAGCAAAAGCCTGGGGGCAAATTTGTTGTCTCTTTCGTGTCTATCATGCAAGACACGGACTCGGATTCAGAGCCGGAAGATGACACATCGTCAAGCCAAGTCGACACTCAGCAAGTTCAGCCTGCTCTCACTCCAATGGAGACAACTTCTGACATAGAAGATCCTACGTCAGCTTCCTTCGTTGTTCCAGCAACTTCAGCAAAGGAAAAGCCGATCTTCTTCCATAGATCAGATGCTTCTTCATCAAACTCCATGCTTGAACCTTTCCAAAATGAAGGTATGCCTCAACTATCTTTATATAGTCCTATGGCACAAGCTATTATGAAGAAAATGGTCTCTAGTCACAAAAGAGACTGGAGCGACAAAATGTCTGAAGCTTTGTGGGCCTATCAAACCACCGTTCGAGGACCAACCCATAGCACACCATTCTCCTTGGTCTATGGATGCGAAGCTGTCGTACCCTTGGAAGTACAAATTCCTTCCTTGAGGGTATCCTTGCAAAATGACATGACTCAAGAAAGCAATGTCAAATTGTGACTCCATGAGCTGGACAATCTCGATGAGAGACGGCTCGAAGCTCAACAAAGCATTGAACTTTACCAAGCACGCATGGCAGGATCTTTCGATAAAAAGGTCAGGCAACGCGCCTACAAAAAGAGTGACTTGGTTCTTGCGGTAAAAAGACCAATGGTCTTCGCTCACAAGTCCAAAGCCAAATTTGAGCCAAAATGGGAGGGACCCTACGTCATCGACAAGGTTTTCTCCAACGGCGCATACGCACTCCTAAACATGGAAGGTGACAGATGTATGCTGCCCATCAATGGCAAGTTCTTAAAGCGGTACTACCCTTGAAGACTTACCCAACTGGGTAAGAGCAATGCCTGTACGGCCAAAACCAGTTTCCAGGTACACGCTCGCTAAACCCACCCTTTTTTAGAATTTTCATATCAAATGTTGAAATTTCTAGAAATTTAAAACAATGCTTACTTTCATCGTTTCATTGTTCAAAAAATCCAAGTTTAGGAACCTTTCCCTAACTTGACCAAAATTTTCAACCTTTGAACCCAAAATTCATGGTTTGAAACAAAATCCGGATTCAGGGATTCCCACCCTAGTCCACCCTGCCTTTTACCACCAAAATGGTTTTAGGTCAAAACTTATGACCCTCGTGTCTTTAAACAAAAAAAAAATGGTTTTTCAAAAAAAAAACCGAGAGGAAGCGACGCTTAGTCGATACTCGCACAAATCGGAAGCCTATGAACCATGTTCGACACTTCCAAAATTGCAGGGAAGCGACATTTCGTCGATACTTGCAAAATCCAAAACTGTGGAGACGCAACATTTCAGTTGATATCCACAACCCAAATTTCAAAGGTTCGAAAAAACCTAAAAAACCATGGAGACGCAACATTTCAGTTGATATCCATAACCCAAAGGTTCGAGAGAAACCACAAATTTCAAAAATCGTGGGGAAACGACATCAAGTCAGTACCCGCAAAACCAAAATTTTTGAAAAGCAAGGATGCGACATTCCATCGATACTTGCACCCAAATCCGCGAGAATGTGACATTTCATCGATACTCGCAACCGAATGAGCAAGGATGCGACATTCCATCGATACTTGCAAGAACATTCAGCAGGGAGGCGACTTTTAGTCGATACTTGCATTTTTGAAAACCAAACCGGCTATAAATGCCATCAAAACAGGCTATAATGCCACAAACCGGCTATCAATGCCACCAAAACAAAACCGGCTATCAATGCCACAAACAAAAACTTGGATTTCAAAAAAAACCGGCTATCAATGCCACCAAAACAAAACAGGCTATCAATGCCACCAAAAACCGGCTATAGATGCCACAAAACAAACCGGCTATCAATGCCACCAAAACTGGCTATAGATGCCACAAAAAAAAAACTCGGCTATCAATGCCACACAAAAAAAAAAGCTGGCTCTCATGCCAAAATTGGCTTCCATGCCACAAACAAAAAACCTGGCTTCCATGCCAAAACAATCATTTGACAAAAGATTTTCACAAAATGACAACCTTTTGATCAAATCCCATTTAGCAATTACTTTTATCACAAAAAGATTCAAGTGAGCGTAGGGATAACAAAAAAAGAAGACATCCCATTTAGCAATTACTTTTATCACAAAAAGATTCAAGTGAGCGTAGGGATAACAAAAAAAAAGAAAGTGTTCACAAGCACTACAAAAAAAGAGTACCAAAAAAATACATGTGGTACCAAAAAAAAAAAGAAAGTGTTCACAAGCACTATAAAAAAGTAAGTACCAAAAAAATACAAGTGGTACCAAAAAAGAGAGAAGGATGGTTTCTGTAAAAAAAAAAAAAATACAGGAGCTCAATCAAAAATGGTCTCCAGCCAAGAGTTCTGCTCCTCAAGCAAACTTTTGGCCTCAGCCGTCAAGGATTCCAGAGCACGATTCTTCAAGAACTTGCCATGAGATGCTGGGGTGGGTTGAAACCCTTCTTTCGCACCAGGAAGATTATCCCGAGCAGTTTGCCATCGTTCGCTATCTTGAGATTTCCTTTCAAGAACTCGATTGGCATCTGCAACCCGGCGAATCAGAGCACTCTCCCTGTCACGAGCCTCTGTTATGGCAGTCCACTTGGCAGCGACTTGTGCCTGCAGATGCTCAAGACGTTTCCTGGCCTCATCGACCTCCCTATCAAGGATGTTAAGGTCATGTGTCAGTCCGATGATGGTTATCTCTCTAAGTTCTTCTCTCGGACTGCCTGCTTCCTGCTTTCTTTAGCCTCATCCAGGTTAGACTGAGCCTTATCCGCAGGGTCCAGGAATATCTCCTTGAAGAACTGATCATCAGGAAAACCCATGGTCTCAAACCACCTGTCACCCAGCTCAATGATCCTATCAACGATCGCCCTGGCATCTGTGACATCCAGACCAGCCTCTTCAGCATCACCGAGAATCTCACGCACAAGCTGGATCATGCTAAATCCGGCTTCTAAGTGCCCAGAAAAGAGAGTCTCAATCCAAGAGCTCAGAACCCGCACCACCACCTTCTTCGCAAAAAGAAGAGATGGCCCAGCTGAAGATTCGCCCAACTCCGTTGGTCGGCCGCTCATGTCATCATCTGCTGGAAGAGTAACAAAAGAACTCTTTCCAGTTAAAGCTACTCCTGCTCGGGAAGGAATCTCAGCACGAGGAATCTCCTCAACATTGTCAGAGCTGGTCCCAAGAGTCTCTACCTCTGGATCAACCTCTGGCATCCCTTGCTCTGGAAGCGACGGATCCTCCTCTGTCACTTCAAAACCTGCCAAAGAAACACAAAAAGGTATGAATATGATCCTGTCTGAAAATCATTATCAGGGTTACAACTACAAAATACCTTCTTCGACGACTGGCGGAACACTTTCTTCCTCCATGAACTCATCGGAAGCATCATCAACATTTGCATCCATTGATGGTTCAAAGTCATCGGAATCCTGTGGCAAGTCAGCTGGCAAGAAATGTCTTAGCAAACTAAGTCACAGACAAAAAAAAAAAAAGAAAGCAAAAGAAGTCATACCAATTGGAGATTCTGGATTCACTCCAGAGTCCCTCGGTTCTTCTTCAGGTGCCTCGACAGGATCCGTCACCACCTCATCGACTGGAACCTCAGGCATCACCAAGTCTTCCTCTGCTAAAAAAAAAAGCAGAAACAAGAAGCAAATCAGAACATGGAAAAAATCCCATGAAAAGAAATGGAAAGAGAAAAAGGAAGAATCATACCTTCACCAACGGTCTCTTCTTCTCGGCTTCTCTTCTCTGGAGGCTCGTCAGCATCCACTGGCACATCCTCATTGATAGTAAGAGGAACTTCCAAGTCAGGAGAGTCCTCATGCTGCCCCTTGCTGCGATGATGACTCCTCCCCCTCTTACTCCGGCGAGTTCGCTTCTTAGAAGAACCTACCCCGCTGTCAGAGTCAGGTTTCCCACTCGACTCCTCACTGGATGGTCTGCTCTTGCCAGTAGACTCCACGGAAGCTTGCCTCTGTGCCGCTTGCATCCAAGCGCCAAGTTCGGCTTCCTCCTGTTCTAGCTGCTCCAAAGCCTCATCAGGTATTTCTCGAACAGCTTCAGAACCAATGACGCCCTGGTCACCGAGAAAGCCTATCTTGTGCTTCTCTCCAGAAAGGAAGGCCCAAACTTCCTCTCGCCGGATGCCATCCGACTTTCCAAGGCCCTTTCCAGATGCCATCTTCACATCAAGCTCCTTCTTGGAAAGCCCCCGATATGCCGAAAAGCTCTCCGCGAACCACTTCGCAAAGCCGGCAGTCCGGGAAGTCAGCAACACAGGATAAGAAATCATGGCTGTAGTATCTTCAGCACTATAGAAAGCCCATGCATTTCTCCCGTCCTGTAAGCCTCCAAAGCGCTTCACCATGCTTGAAGGCGCTCCAACAACGCCTTGAGAAAAGCCCAGCTGCAAAGCAAAGCGAGAGGGTACATACGGCTGGATGTCGACGAAAAGATGTCTACGGTACACCATCGTGCCGACACGTATGCTGAAAAGCCACTCTCTCTGCATTCGTCAAGGAATAATGCCTTCCCGACCCCACCCTGGTAGAGTCTCGGGAGGCACCAAAATCAAAAGCCTTCTTCCGCAACTCCGGAGAAAGCTTCACTGAAGACTGCCCCATCTCGACGTCCCTGAACCATCGGATCCTCATGCGGGCAAACAAAAGTGATTCGGACACGGCTTTGCCCTTAGCCAGTCGAATCATCAGAGGATCATCATCCTGTGCAGCACCCAGCCGGTGGAAGCCAGGACAGTGGTATACATACCACGAATAAAAGATGTGGGCTGAAAACACCCTATTCATGGGAGGCCCAAGCCGAACCAAAAAAGCAGCAGCCTGCAGTTCGGTACACAGGTAGGAGTAAAGAGCTGGCACCAAAGCAAGCTGCTCTCCAAACACCATCTGATAAGCCGGAAAAATACAATGCGGCCTGATGTGCGTTCCATCTCCTCCAGCAAAAATAGCCTCACCAAGCCAATAAGTGAGGTAAACAGCGAGATCTCTCCGCAGTGCAATGTCAGGACATATGGCGTTTGTACTGGCACAAAAATCTCTCAACTCTTCTTGCATGGCCAAGATCTTCTTTGAAATTGGATCCTGAGCTCCGGCTTCTTGGGTCACGCTATCAGAAGACTCCCTGCTATAAAAAAGGTTGGGGAATGAAGAGCTAGAACTCTTCCAACTGCTGGATCTAACTTTCAAACCCTCCTTCTCCTTCAAAAAATCATAGAAGGCGACGAGCTGAAAGTACAGAAGCCTGAACTCCTCAGACTGCCCCTCGAGGATGCTATCAATCGGCATAAACTCCTCATAGAGTTTACCGAGGATGGGTAATCCAGTAATGACGCTCAGCTCCTTCAAAGAAAAACCAATCTCACCATTCGTCACAACGAAGGTATTGGTTTGTGGGAGGAATGATTCCAGCATAGCCATGAAGGCTTCGTCGGAAAAGATCACGGTCTCCCTAAAGGCGCGGACCGCATCAAAAATCCCGGCTTCCTTCAAAACGGCGCCACCAATCAGCAGGACGCGATCAGTCCATGACTTCCACTCGGAGTCAGCATTGAAACGGCCGCGAAGTCGAAAAGGCTTGATCCAATTGCTGCCGTCACTGCTGAAAATACCAAGGCCCACCGGTCTCAAATCGACCGACGGATAATCAGAGCCCTGGTAGCCGCTGGATGGCATCAAAAGGTCCATGTCAACAGGCGACCTCTCCGCATATCCAGGAGAACCGCCAACAAAAACCCCGGTCTTGATTACATTTTTCCTTCTCACCCAGCTTGGAGGATCTTCCCTCTTAGAGCACGTGGGGGCAAGGCTCAGAATCGAGACGGTGCGATCAAACGTCGACCGGGTAACAACAGTCTTCTTCTCACCATCCGCTGTGAAAGAGAACTGAAAACATCTCCTCTGGTATGTCATGTCATCAGGGACTGCATCACCAAAGAAGAAGGTAGGCTTGGGCAAAACGCTCTGATCTTCCATCACCCATGGACGACTGCTTACCATGATCTTATAGAATTCCTCTCCCTTGAGAGTGATCAGTCGCTGCCTCATCTCATCTCTGTTGAGGGAGTCGCACTCTTCCAGATTTCTCTCAACATACTGGACCTTCTCAAAGGCCTGCTGAACGGCCGGATTAGAAGATCTAGAAGATCGACGAGGTACGCTTGTAGCAGGCTCTTTACCCTTGTTCGTTCTGGAGGAACCACCTGCAAAGGATGTAAAAGAAAAAGATCAAACATCAAAATGACAGAATCTCGCTAAAAATCTGGCGAAATTTTGACATGATGACGGAGCAATTCCGAAGAAAAGGAACTATCCCGAAAGAAATAGAAAGCTTGAAGATGGGCTCAACATCGCTGCGAGCTCCAAATTCCCAAATTTGCGAAAACTTTCAGGTATGCTATCACATCATGCTACAAATTTAATTTACAATTGAATGCATGCATGAACATCTAGGTTTGCCAAAAAAAAAAGGGGCATTATCATGATGAGCAAAAGAAAAAAAAAAGAAAAGAAACTTTCTCAAAAAAAAAAGGGGAAAGAAAACAAAAAAAAAAGAAAAGAAACTTTCTCAAAAAAAAAGGGGAAAGAAAAGAAAAAAAAAGAAAAGAAACTTTCTCAAAAAAAAAAAGGGGAAAGAAAACAAAAAAAAAAAGAAAAGAAACTTTCTCAAAAAAAAAAGGGGAAAGAAAACAAAAAAAGAAGAAAAGAAACTTTCTTAAAAAAAAAAGAAAGAAAAAAAAAGAAGAAAGAAAAGGGAGATGGCCCACAGGCCGTGGCCCACAAGCCACGTGGCCGTACGGCCAGATCCGTACGGATCTGTCCGTACGGGCCACAAACAAAAAAAAAACAAAAAAACAAAAAAAAGAGAAGAAAAGAAAGCAAAAAAAAAAAACGTGTGAAAAAAAAAGAAGCAAACACGTGAAAAAAAAAGAAGAAAAGAAAAGAAAGAAACAAAAAAAAAAGAAAGAACTTTTTATTTTTCCTACAATGGAGTTTTCTTGAAAAAGGAGAACTTGCTTGAAGCCATTGATGGAGAAGAAGAAGAAAAGTCTTGAAGATCTTGAAGAAGAAGAACTCTTGGTCTTGAAGCCCTCTTGAGATTATTGCAAAAGAAAGTAATAAGAGCAAGAGATCCAACCTCCTCCTTGCTTTTATAGAAGAGAGCAAACCAAAGAAGGAAAGAAGAAAAAGGTAAGTGTTACTAATTAGTAACCTTACCAAAAGAAAGAGATTAGAAAGATTCTTTCCCAAAAGAAAGATATCTTGAGAGATTTTCTCCCAAAAAGAGATCGATGAAGGATTCTTTCCCAAAAGAAAGATATCTTGAGATATCCTATCCCAAAATAAAGGGAATATGAGAGATTCTCTCTAAGTAAAGATATTCTTAGATATTCTCTATCCAAATGAGATATTTTTGGATATTCTTTACAAAAATGACACCATATGAGATCTAAGCCATTTCAAAAGCTTAAGGTCCCAAGGGTTAGCCCATATGAGCCAGGTTTGACCACCTAGGCACTTGAAAAAAAAAATTTTGGGCTTTTAGTCAAAGAGAAATCCCTCTTACCAAGAGCATACAAAAATGGTTCCATGCCTCTTTTGAGTTGATTCAACCATACAAAAAGAATTCCAAGCCCCATGAGCTTCCAAAAATCAAACCATCCAGCCTCATCTACCAAATTGAGCCAAAATCTTGAAATTGACATTCCACAAAAATCAAACCAAATCCTGGTCCCCTAACTTGCCACATACAGCTTGTTGGGTCACAAGACCAAAACCAAAAACCAAAACCTGATCCCCCAACTTGCCACATACAGCCTGTTAGGTCACAAGATCAAAACCAGAATTGATCCCCCAACATTCCACATACAGCTTGTTGGGTCAAACGATCAAAACCAAACCTGACCCCCTAACCTGCCACATACAGCTTGTTAGGTCACAAGGTCAAAACCCAAATCCACATCCTTGATGTCATCTTTAAAACTTTGCCTCGAGATGGTACGTGATCCCTTTCACTACCATAAAATTCCCCTGGAAGCTCAAAAGGCTACAAATACCAAAAAAAAAAGACTGCTCAAAGACTCTTGGTCAAGTCACAGGCTCTCCTTCAAAAATCTCTTCGAGGCACATTGACTACAAAAGTTAAGCAACTCGTCGCTGTACCTCGAGGGGGCATTTGTTGACACCAAAAATGTCACTTTGCCTCTTCAAGATCCAAAGAGCTACATGAAGTCGCAACCTGCCATAAATAGGCAAGGCTACTTTCAAAAAATCAAATCTTGTCAGAATCAAACAAAAACTGCAAGATTCTTCAAGACAGCTAAAAGAGGAGTACACAAGAAGTTTCGGGCCATTTCAAAATCATTTGGCCTAACTTCGCTTCTCCGACAGCCGAAAAGGAGCTCTCGGCGGCAAAAGCATCGGAGACACCAAATCATCGATCAGAGCCGATGGATGGTCTCAAAATACTTCCAAAAGGCTCCACGTCAAGTTCCGAGTCAAACCGACAACGTTTGACCCTACATCAACCCTCGAACAGCTAAATCAAGCCTCTCGGCGGCGAGAACCACCGAGGCCATCACTCATCAGATAGAGCACATGGACGGCTTCAAAATGCTTATAAAGGGCTACACGTCAAATTTCAGGTCATTTCGACAACATTTGACCATAGTTTGACGCTCGGAAGCCAAATCAGGCCTCTCGGCGGCAAAGCTCTCCGGGACCATGGTTTCCAAGACAGAGCCTATGGATCATCTTAAAATGACTCCAATAGGTTCCCTGTCAAATTTCAAGTCAATCAGACATCGGTTGACCGCACATCAAACCGCGACATCTTCATCGCGACAAAAGCAAGTCTACTGGTGATAGGACCCCAAACGGCTTCAAAACTCAAACAAAAGTCTATGGCTGGTCTTATTTATTTCTCAGGAGGCTTCACACCAAATTTCAGGTCATTCCGACATCGTTTGACCCAGTTTCAGCTTCTGACGGAAAATCGACAGCTCTGCGCTACAAAGTCTTCGGCTTTCTCAGGAAATTGGAAACTTTGCAAAATAAAATGCAAGGATTCTCATCAGGTTTCCTACAAGGAAATCAGGCCAATAAATGGTCAAAATGTCAAGGAAAAATTCAGAAGAAAAAAAGAATCGAAAAACAGCAAAAACGGACACAAAACGGGACAAAAAGTGGGAAAACCCCCCCAAGGTCGCAGGCCCCTGCGACCCTGGAGCCCGGGGTCACCGGGAAGGCCCCGGAAACCCCGGTTTTCGTCGTTTTTTCGCGATTCGAAGCGCCCAGCCTCTGGTACTTTCCAAAATTCATGCTTTTGAGACACCAAATCCTCTGACATCCGTCCAAAACATGGGTCAATCATCAAGAGTATCGAAAACAATATTGATCGCCACCCGGTCAACCAAAAAAAGGGTGCTTTCTACCCGACCGATCGAGAAATCGACAGGACAGATGGCACCGACCCGCTGTTGGCAACAAACACCTGAAATTACATGGTCATCTGATGTCGATCTATATGAAGATCCATCGATGATCATCACCAGAAGAATCCCAAAAGACGCGGCACGGCCCGCGACTCTTCAGATGCTCGGCGACCACTTAATGTGATTAATTGACTAGCTTTATTACAGTCATTAATCCATTTCTTTGGATGGACCAATTAGAAGCAAGCATCCGGGAGTTAGAAGTCAAGAGATTCATGGCATTTAACTCATGAAACTCCTCCCATCATGGCGATTAAAGGCGATTAAATGCCCTCAATCTCCTCCGGCCAATCAGAAGCCAAGAAAAAGGAGTTACAAAATAAAGAATTCAATTTTGTAACTCCTCCCTTTATGTAGCTTTATGACAATCGAGGCTCATAAACCCTCCTAAATGGCCACCTAAAAGCCTATAAATAGGAGAGCTCTCCAAGAAGAAAGGATCATCACAAAAAAGCACAAACACACAGACAGACAAAGCATAGAAATCCAGAGAAAGAAAAAAGAGAGAAAACTCTGCGGAAGTTCTACACCGACCACCGCAACAAGGTGACAAAAGTCCCTTGGGGGGTACTCCCCCCAAGGTCCTTGCCTTCTCCTTCTGCCGCCAATGGCTTAGACATGGCTTTTCAAGCCCGTCTACTCGGCTTTTTATTGGACATAGGACCTTCTTTTGGTCTTTGTTCTCTAAAAACCTGAGGTTATAGCCAAGCCAAGCGAATCAATAGCATCCTCTGTTCTCATCTGCATGGATGATGGCGAAGCCCACATATGTCTTGCGACCGTCAATCTAAACGGGTCCCCCACAATCTCCTGAGAAGTTAGATCCTCCTTTTTCTTGCTTTTCATTGTAGTTTGTATTTTTTTCAAAAGAGACAAAAATCACAACTCTTGTTTTTCATTATTGATAAGGATTGTAAATCGGCTATAAATGCCAGAAATCGGCTATAAACGCCAAAATCGGCTATAAATGCCAAAAAAATCGCCTTTCACGGCAAACCAAGAAAATGTCTCTTTTCTTAAATATATGTGCAATGGAAAACTTGAAAGAAGTTGATTTCCTTTTTACTTGCGAAGGTTGATCTCCGGATCACCACTTGCAATTCCAAGTAAAAATAAAAAATCTGGCACACCCACACAAAAAAAGAAATGTTGATGCACGCCCTTGCCCCCCGGTTACGAAAGGGTTGGAACCAAACGGACTCCCACGTCCGCCGACCTCGGTAGAACCGAGCAGGAGCGCGGTCCATCAATAGGAACAGATGGTTAGCAAGAAGGACTCGGTTTTAGAATTACGAGCGACACGTCATTTTCCAACACTTAGGCTCGAAAATGGCCCGCCGTGGGTCCGGAATGGGAAACTGCCCCTGGAAAGTTTGAAAACCGTCACGAGCACTTCCCTCGAGGGTAGAGTAACTTGTTGGAACAGTCGGGTCACGAATAGAACTCCCGGTTAGAGAATTAGGACTGAAACATGGGATTTTCCAACACTTAGGCTCGAAAACTGCCCGTCGGTGGCCAGGAACGTGAAACGGCCACGGGAGAAATCGGAGACCGGCACGAATACTTCGTTCGTGGGTAGAGTAACCTGTAGGCACTGACTGTTCGCAAATAGGACTCCCGATTAGAGAATTACGAGCGAAACATGTGATTTTCCAAAACTTAGGCTCGAAAATGGCCCACTGGGTGTCCAGAAACAGGAAATGGCCCCCGGAAAAATTGAAAACCGGCACGATCACTTCCCTCGAGGTTAGAGTAACTTGTAGGAACTGAAGGTTCGCAAATAGGACTCCCGGTTAGAGAATTACGACTGAAACATAGGATTTTCCAACACTTTGGCTTGAAAAAGGCCCGTCGGGGGCCCTGGAACAGTAAACGGCTGCGGGAAAAATCGGAAGAAAACACGAGCACTTGACCCATTGCAAATAGGACTTTCGATTTGAGAATTACGAGCGAAACATGAGATTTTCCACCACTTTGGCTCGAAAATGGCCCGCCTGAAGTCCGGAACCGGTGACGGTCCCCGGAAATACTGAAAACCGGCACGAGCACTTCCCTCGAGGGTAGAGTACTTGTTGGAACTGACGGTTCCCGAATACGACACCCCGTTAGAGAATGAAGACTGAAAGATGGGATTTTCCAACACTTAAGGCTCGAAAACTGCCCGCCGGGGGTCCGGAACGGGAAACGGCTGCCGGACAAAATCGAAAACCAGCACGAACACTTCACTCGTGGGTAGAGTAACTTGTAGGCACCGACGGTTCGCAAATAGGACTCCCGATTACAGAATTACGAGTGAAACATTGGGTTTTCCAACACTTGGGCTTCAAAACGGCCCACCGGGGGTCCGGAACGGGAAACAACATCCGGAAAAATCAAAAAGCGGCACGAGCACTTCCCTCGAAGGTAGTGTAACTTGTAGGAACTGACGGTATGGAAATACGACTCCCGGTTAGAGAATTACGACAGAAACATGGGATTTTCCAACACTTAGGCTCGAAAACGGCTCTTTGGGGGCCCAGAAAGGTAAACGGCTGTGGGAAAAATCGGAAACCAGTACAAGCACTTCGCTCGAGGGTAGAGTAACTTCTAGGAACAGGCTTTTCATAAATAGGTCTCCCGATTAGAGAATTACGAGCAAAACATGAGATTTTCTAACACTTAGGCTCCAAAACGGCCCGCCGGGGGTCCAGAAATGGAAAACGGCACCCTAAAAAATCGAAAACCAGTACAAGCACTTCCCTCGAGGGTAGAATAACTTGTAGGAACTGACGGTTCGCAAATAGGACTCCCGGTTAGAGAATTACAACTGAAACATGAGATTTTTCAACACTTTGGCTCAAAAATGCCCCGCCGGGGGCCTGGAACGGGAAACGGCCAAGGTAAAATCGGAAACCGGCACGAGCACTTCCCTCGAGGGTAAAGTAACTTATAGGAACAGATGATTAGCAAGTAGGACTCTCGGTTTTAGAATTACGAGCGACACATGTCATTTTCCAACACTTAGGCTCAAAAATGGCCCGCCGTGGGTCCGAAACGGGAAACTGCCCATGGAAAGTTTGAAAACCGTCACGAGCACTTCCCTCGAGGGTAGAGTAACTTGTTGGAACTGTCGGGTCACGAATAGAACTCCCGGTTAGAGAATTAGGACTGAAACATGGGATTTTCCAACACTTAGGCTCGAAAACAGCCCATCGGTGGCCTGGAACGGGAAACGGCCACGGGAGAAATCGGAGACCGGCACGAATACTTCGTTCGTGGGTAGAGTAACCTGTAGGCACTGATTGTTCGCAAATAGGACTCCTGGTTAGAGAATTACGAGCGAAACATGTGATTTTCCAAAACTTAGGCTCGAAAAAGGCCTGCCGGGGTCTGGAACGGGAATCGGCACAAGGACAATACGAAAACCGGCACGAGCACTTCCCTTGAGGGTAGAGTAACTTGATGGAACTGACAGTTTGCAAATAGGACTCCCGATTAGAGAATTACGAGAAAAACATGGGATTTTCCAACACTTAGGCTCTAAAACGGCCCATCGGGTGTCCAGAAACAGGATATAGCCCTCGTAAAAATCGAAAACCGGCACGATCACTTCCCTCGAGGGTAGAGTAACTTGTAGGAACTGAAGGTTGTCAAATAGGACTCCCGATTATAGAATTATGACAGAAACATGGGATTTTCCAATAGTTTGGCTTGAAAAAGGCTCGTCGGGGGCCCTGGAACGGTAAACGGCTATGGGAAAAATCGATAAAAAGCACGAGCACTTCACTCGTTTATAGGAACTGACGGTTCGCAAATAGGACTTTCGATTTGAGAATTACGAGCGAAACATGAGATTTTCCAATACTTTGGCTCGAAAACAACCCGCCGGAGGTCCGGAACGGGAAACGGTCCCCGGAAATACTGAAAACTGGCACGGGCACTTCCCTCGAGGGCAGAGTAACTTGTTGGAACTGACGGGTCGCGAATAGGACACCCGGTTAGAGAATTAATACTGAAAGATGGGTTTCTCCAACACTTAAGGCTCGAAAACTGCCCGCCGGGGGTCCTGAACAGGAAGTGGCCGCCGGACAAAATCGAAAACCGGTACGAGCACTTCACTCATGGGTAGAGTAACTTATAGGCACTGACGGTTCACAAATAGGACTGACGATTAGAGAATTACGAGTGAAACATTGGGTTTTCCAACACTTGGGCTCTAAAACGGCCCACCGGGGGTCCGGAACGGGAAACGACATCCGAAAAAATCAAAAACCGGCACGAACACTTCCCTCGAAGGTAGAGTAACTTGTAGGAACTGACGGTATGGAAATAGGACTCCCAGTTAGAGAATTATGACTGAAACATGGGATTTTCCAACACTTAGGCTCGAAAACGGCCCGTTGGGGGCCCAGAAAGGTAAACGGCTCCAGCACAAGCACTTCGCTCGAGGGTAGAGTAACTTGTAGGAACTGGCTGTTCATAAATAGGACTCCCGATTAGAGAATTACGAGCAAAACATGGGATTTTCTAACACTTAGGCTCCAAAACGGCCCGCCGGGGGTCCAGAAATGGAAAACGGCACCCTAAAAAATCGAAAACCAGTACAAGCACTTCCCTCGAGGGTAGAGTAACTTGTAGGAACTGACGGTTCGCAAATAGGACTCCCGGTTAGAGAATTACAACTAAAACATGAGATTTTCCAACACTTTGGCTCAAAAATGGCCCGCCGGGGGCCTGGAACGGGAAACGGCCAAGGTAAAATCGAAGACTGGCACGAGCACTACCCTCGAGGGTAAAGTAACTTGAAGGAACAGATGGTTCGCAAGCAGGACTCTCGGTTTTAGAATTACAAGCGAAACATTGGATTTTCCAATACTTAGGCTCGAAAACGGCCTGCCGGGGGTCCGGAACAGAAAACTGCCCTTGGAAAGTTCAAAAACCGTCACGATCACTTCCCTCGAGGGTAGAGTTGTTAGAGTTTTATTTTGTTGCAATTTGATAGGATGCATTCATTGTCATGGCTTGACCTCTCATTCATTCATGTTCTTAATCTTAGGATCATTATGCATATTTATCTTTCATAATCTTTGATTTTATTATATGATATGCATGCTTTTCAAAGTCATTATGTCTCTTAAGATCATGAAGTTTTTAATTCAGGCTTTCAAGTTTTCAAGTGTTTTAATCCTTGGCTTCAATTTTTCATTTCAAGCTTTCAAATGTTTTCACTTTAAATCTTTTCCTTTTGAAGGATTCATGTCTTTATATTTTCATTTTAATCCTTTCTCTTTCATGAATCCAAGCTTGAATCAGTGTCTATTAGTCCCCTGGAAAGATGCCCTCAGAACTTTCAAGTTTCTATTTTTTCCAAATTTCTGGGCATGTTTTCGGTCGACCTCCTGTGTGGTCGGTCGACCGAACCAAGGGCTTCGGTCGACCGACCACACTGAGAGGTCGACCGAAAAGTTTGCCGTTGGGGCTTCTGCAACGGGCAGATTTATGACCGTTTAAGGCAGGTCGACCGGGCACAGGGGCAGGTCGACCGAAGACTATCCGTTGGGAACTTTTTGGCTATAAAAAGTGGTTTTTTGTTTGGGAAAAGTTGCTGAACTTTAATGGACTTTTGAGGCCAAGGAAGGACAACCTTTTAAGAGACTTATTGAAGGGATTAAGGGGCTAATCCATGGATTCAACCTTTGATTCATCACAAATGGGTGTGCTCTCTTTTCTCAATATATCTCATGCTTTGTCTTAATCTTTGTTTTCTTTCAAAAGCATGTTATAAGTAAATGAATGTTGCCTTCCTATCATCTTTAGATCTTTAAACTTGTTTATCCATAGGACTACAACATATGACTTGTAATTCACATGAGTTTGTTTTTAATGGTTCAAAACTAACTTGTTTGATTTAAGTTACATTTGTTTAAACTCAAGTTAGCTTATCTTTTCAAACCATGTGTTCTTCATTCTACTCTTTCTCATACATATGATTAACATCTTTGCATCATTCAAAGTTTCATCTTTCTAAAAAGAGATAGAGTGGTTTCTAGTATATGCATAAATCATAGACTTTCTCATTCATATGCATGTATCTAGAGATTGATATTTCATTTTCAAATCAGCCTATTTAGAGGCACTTCATTGCACTTAAATTGTTCTCTTATCCATGCATCAATAGGCATTTTATTTAAGAGAGAATCCTCTTCTTGTAAAGGTTGGTGCTTAGCCTTGAAAAGCACATGTTATGTTGTAAAGGTTCATGCTTAGCCTTGAAAAGAATAGTGATGTATTTGTAAGGTTTGAGGTGATCCTAAACCTTAATTTGTGTTAGTGGAAATCCGGTAGGGTTACCGGGAGTGGATGTAGGCAAGTTGGCCGAACCACTATAAATACTTGTGTCATGGTGATTGCTTTTTTGCTTACCTTATGTGATTGATGCTTCTATTGTTTATTGTTTCATGTTGTTATCTTCTTGTGAATGATTAACTTAGAGACCTCTCTTTTTCACAAAATAATTAATATTCAACAAAGCATAAGTGACTTAAAAGCTAAAAGAATTAAAATTATTCAAAGTCTTTGAGCTCACCCTATTACCCCCCCCCTCTAGGATTCGATCTTGGACTTTCAAGAGTAACCCTTAGGAAGTGAAGGTTCGCAAATAAGACTCCCGGTTAGGGAATTACGACTGAAACATGGGATTTTCCAACACTTTGGCTCGATAAAGGCCCGTCGGGGGCCTAGAACGGTAAACGGCTGCGAGAAAAATCGGAAACCAGCACGAGCACTTCGCTAGAGGGTAGAGTAAGATTTAGAAACTGGTGGTTCGCAAATAGGACTCTCGATTAGAGAATAAAGAGTGAAACAATGTATTTTCCAATACTTAGGCTTGAAAACGGCTCGCTAGGGGTGCGGAACGGGAAACGGCACCCGGAAAAATCGAAAACCGGCACGAGCACTTCCCTCGAGGGTAGAGTAACATGTAGGAACTGACGGTTCTCAAATAGAACTCCCGGTTAGAGAATTACGACCGAAATTAACAAGGGATTTTCCAACACTTTGGCTCGAAAACAGCCCGTCGGGGGCCCGGAACGGCAAACGTCTGCGGGAAAAATCGGAAACCATTACAAGTACTTCGTTCGAGGGTAGAGTAATTTGTAGGAACTGGTTTTTCATAAATAGGACTCCCGATTAGAGAATTACGAGCAAACACATGGGATTTTCCAACACTTAGTCTCCAAAACGGCCCGCCGGAGGTCCATAAATGGAAAACGGCCCCCGAAAAAATTGAAAACGAGCACGAGCACTTCCCTCGAGGGTTGAGTAACTTGTAGGAACTGACTGTTCGCAAATAGGACTCCTGAATAGTGAATTACGACCGAAACATGAGAATTTCCAACACTTTCGCTCGAAAACGGCCCGCCGGGGGCCTAGAATGGGAAACGGCCAAGGGTAAAATCGGAAACCAGCACGAGCACTTCCCTCGAGGGTAAAGTAACTTGTAGGAACAGATGGTTCGCAACTAGGACTCTCAGTTTTAGAATTACGAGCGAAACATTGGATTCTCCAACACTTAGGCTCGAAAACGGCCCGCCGGGTGTCCGGAACGGGAAACTGCCCCTGGAAAGTTCAAAAACCATCACGATCACTTCCCTCGAGGGTAGAGTAACTTGTTGGAACTGACGGGTCACGAATAGGACTCCCGGCTAGAGAATTACGACTGAAACATGGGATTTTCCAACACTTAGGCTCGAAAACAGCCCGTCGGTGGCCTGGAACGGGAAACGTCCACGGGAGAAATCAGAGACTGGCACGAGCACTTCGTTCGTGGGTAGAGTAACTTGTAGACACTGATTGTTCGCAAATAGGACTCCTGGTTAGAGAATTACAATGAAACATGTGATTTTCCAAAACTTAGTCTCGAAAAGGGCCTGCCGGGGTCTAGAACGGGAATCGGCACAAGGACAATACAAAAACCGGCACGATCACTTCCCTCGAGGGTAGAGTAATTTGTAGGAACTGAAGGTTGTCAAATAGGACTCCCGGTTAGAGAATTACGACTGAAACATGGGGTTTTCCAACAGTTTGGCTTGAAAAAGGCCCGTCGGGGGCCCTGGAATGGTAAACGGCTGCGGGAAAAATCAAAAACCGGCACGATCACTTCCCTCAAGGGTAGAGTAACTTGTAGGAGCTGAAGGTTCGCAAATAGGACTCCCGGTTAGAGAATTACGACTGAAAAATGGGATTTTCCAACACTTTGGCTTGAAAAATCCCCGTCGGGGGCCCTGGAATGGTAAACGGCTGCGGGACAAATCGGAAAAGAGCACGAGCACTTCACTCGTTTATAGGAACTGACGGTTCATGAATAGGACTTTCGATTTGAGAATTACGAGCGAAACATGAGATTTTCCAGCAATTTGGCTCGAAAACGGCCCGCCGGAGGTCCGAAACGGGAAACGGTCCCCGGAAATACTGAAAACCGGCACGAGCACTTCCCTCGAGGGTAGAGTAACTTGTTGGAACTGACGGGTCGCGAATAGGACCCCCAATTAAAGAATTAAGACTGAAAGATGGGATTTTCCAACATTTATGGCTCGAAAATTGCCCGTCGGGGGTTCGGAACGGGAAACGGCCACCGGACAAAATCAAAAACCGGCACGAGATCTTCACTCGTGGGTAGAGTAACTTGTAGGCACTGACGGTTCGCAAATAGGACTCCCAATTAGAGAATTACGAGTGAAACATTGGGTTTTCCAACACTTGGGCTCCAAAACGGCCCATCGGGGGTCTGGAATGGGAAACGACATCCAAAAAAATCAAAAACCGGCACGAGCACTTCCCTAGAAGGTAGAGTAACTTGTAGGAACTGACGGTACGGAAATAGGACTCCCGGTTAGAGAATTACGCCTGAAACATGGGATCTTCCAACACTTTGGCTCGAAAATGGCCCGTCGGGGGCCCAAAACGGCAAACGGCTGTGGGAAAAATCGGAAACCAGCACAAGCACTTCGCTCGAGGGTAGAATAACATGTAGGAACTGGCTTTTCGTAAATAGGACTCCCGATTAGAGAATTACGAGCAAACACATGGGATTTTCCAACACTTATGCTCTAAAACAGCCCGTCGGGGGTCCATAAATGGAAAACGGCCCCTAGAAAAATCGAAAACCAGTACGAGCACTTGCCTCGAGGGTAGAGTAACTTGTAGGAACTGACGGTTAGCAAATAGGACTCCCGGTTAGAGAATTACAACTGAAACATGAGTTTTTCCAAGACTTTGGCTCAAAAATGGCCCGCCGGAGGCCTGGAACGGGAAACGACCAAGGTAAAATCGGAAACCGGTACGAGCACTTCCCTCGAGGGTAAAGTAACTTGTAGGAACAGATGGTTCGCAAGTAGGACTCTCGGTTTTAGAATTACGAGCGAAACATTGGATTTTCCAACAGTTAGGCTCGAAAACGGCCCGCCGGGGGTCCGGAACGAGAAACTGCCCCTGGAAAGTTCAAAAACCATCACGATCACTTCCCTCGAGGGTAGAGTAACCCTTAGGAAGTGAAGGGTTGCAAGTAAGACTCCCGGTTAGAGAATTACGACTGAAACATGAGAATTTCCAACACTTTCGCTAGAAAACGGCCCGCCGGGGGCCTAGAACGGTAAACGGCCAAAGGTAAAATCGAAAACCGGCACGAGCACTTCCCTCGAGGGTAGATTAACTTGTAGGAACATATGGTTCGCAAGTTGGACTCTCGGTTAGAGAATTACGAGCGAAACATTGGATTCTCCAACACTTAGGCTCGAAAACGGCCCGCCGTGGGTCCGGAACGGGAAACTGCCCCTGGAAAGTTTGAAAAACCGTCACGAGTAGTTCCCTTGAGGGTAGAGTAACTTGTTGGAACTTACGGGTCACGAATAGGACTCCCGGCTAGAGAATTACGACTGAAACATGGGATTTTCCAACACTTAGGCTCGAAAACAGCCCGTCGGTGGCCTGGACCGGGAAACGGCCATGGGAGAAATCGGAGACCGGCACGAGCACTTCGTTCCTGGGTAGAGTAACTTGTAGACACTGATTGTTCGCAAATTGGACTCCAGGTTAGAGAATTACAACCGAAACATGTGATTTTCTAAAACTTAGTCTCGAAAAGGGCCTACCGGGGTCTGGAATGGGAATCGGCGCAAGGACAATACAAAAACCGGCACAATCACTTCCCTCGAGGGTAGAGTAACTTGTAGGAACTGAAGGTTGTCAAATAGGACTCCTGGTTAGAGAATTACGACTGAAACATGGGATTTTCCAACAGTTTGGCTTGAAAAAAGGCCCGTCGGGGGCCCTGGAATGGTAAACGGTTGCGGGAAAAATCGAAAACCGGCACAATCACTTCCCTCAAGGGTAGAGTAACTTGTAGGAACTGAAGGTTCGCAAATAGGACTCCCGGTTAGAGAATTACGACTGAAAAATGGGATTTTCCAACACTTTGGCTTGAAAAATCCCCGTCGGGGGCCCTGGAATGGTAAACGGCTGCTGGAGAAATCGGAAAAGAGCACGAGCACTTCACTCGTTTATAAGAACTAACGGTTCATGAATAGTACTTTCGATTTGAGAATTACGAGCGAAACATGAGATTTTCCAGCACTTTGGCTCGAAAACGGCCCGCCGGAGGTCCGAAATGGGAAACTGTCCCCGGAAATACTGAAAACCGGCACGAGCACTTCCCTCGAGGGCAGAGTAACTTGTGGGAACTGACGGGTCGCGAATAGGACCCCCGATTAGAGAATTAAGACTGAAAGATGAGATTTTCCAACACTTAAGGCTCAAAAATTGCCCGTCGGGGGTCCGAAACGGGAAACGGCCGCCGGACAAAATCGAAAACCGGCACGAGATCTTCACTCGTGGGTAGAGTAATTTGTAGGCACTGACGGTTCACAAATAGGACTCCCGATTAGAGAATTACGAGTGAAACATTGGGTTTTCCAACACTTGGGCTCCAAAATGGCCCACCGGGGGTCCGGAACGGGAAACGACATCCGAAAAAACTAAAAACCGTCACGAACACTTCTCTAGAAGGTAGAATAACTTGTAGGAACTGACAGTACAGAAATAGGACTCCCGGTTAGAGAATTACGACTGAAACATTGGATTTTCCAACACTTTGGCTCGAAAACGGCCCGTCGGGGGCCCAAAACGGCAAACGGCTGTGGGAAAAATCGGAAACCAGCACAAACACTTTGCTCGAGGGTAGAATAACATGTAGAAACTGGCTTTTCGTAAATAGGACTCCCGATTAGAGAATTACGAGCAAAACATGGGATTTTCCAACACTTATGCTCCAAAACGGCCCGCCGGGGGTCCATAAATGGAAAACGGCCCCTAGAAAAATCGAAAACCAGTACGAGCACCTGCCTCGAGGGTAGAGCACCTTGTAGGAACTGACGGTTCGCAAATAGGACTCCCGGTTAGAGAATTACAACTGAAACATGAGATTTTCCAACACTTTGGCTCAAAAATGGCCCGCTGGAGGCCTGGAACGGGAAACGACCAAGGTAAAATCGGAAACCGGCACGAGCATTTCCCTCGAGGGTAAAGTAACTTGTAGGAAGAGATGGTTCGCAAGAGGACTCTCAGTTTTAGAATTACAACCGAAACATTGGATTTTCCAACACTTAGGCTCGAAAACGGCCCCTGGAAAGTTCGAAAACCGTCACGAGCACTTCCCTCAAGGGTATAGTAACTTGTTGGAACTGACGGGTCACGAATAGGACTCCCGGTTAGAGAATTATGACTGAAACATGAGATTTTCCAACACTTATGCTCGAAAACAGCCCGTCGGTGGCATGGAACGGGAAATGGCTGGGGGAGAAATCGGAAACCGGCACGAGCACTTCGTTCGTGGGTAGAGTAACTTGTAGGCACTGATGGTTCGCAAATAGGACTCCCGGTTAGAGAATTACGACTGAAACATGTGATTTTCCAAAACTTAGGCTTAAAAACGGCCTGCCAGGGTCTGGAACGGGAATCGGCCCAAGGAAAAAATGAAAACCCGCAAGAGCACTTCCCTCGATGGTAGAGTAACTTGTAGGAACTGACAATTCGCAAATAGGACTCCCAATTAGAGAATTACGAGCGAAACATGGGATTTTCCAACACTTAGGCTCCAAAACGGCCCACCGGGGGTCCAGAAACAGGAAATGGCCCCTGGAAAAATTGAAAACCGGCACGATCACTTCCCTCGAGGGTAGAGTAACCCTTAGGAAGTGAAGGTTCACAAATAGGACTCCCGGTTAGGGAATTACGACTGAAACATGGGATTTTCCAACACTTTGGCTCGAAAAAGGCCCGTCGAGGGCCTAGAACAGTAAACGGCTGCGGGAAAAATTGGAAACCAGCACAACCACTTCGCTAGAGGGTAGAGTAAGTTATAGAAACTGGCGGTTCGCAAATAGGACTCTCGATTAGAGAATTACGAGTGAAACATTGTATTTTCCAACACTTAGGCTTGAAAATGGCTCGCCAGGGGTGCGGAACGGGAAACGGCACCCGGAAAAATCGAAAACCGGCACGAGCACTTCGCTCGAAGGTAGAGTAACTTGTAAGAACTGACGGTTCGCAAATAGAACTCCCGGTTAGAGAATTACGACAGAAACATGGGATTTCCCAACACTTTGGCTCGAAAACGTCCTGTAGGGGGCCCGGAACGGCAAATGGCTGCGGGAAAAATCGGAAACCAGCACAAGTACTTCGCTCGAGGGTAGAGTAATTTGTAGGAATTGGCTTTTCGTAAATAGGACTCCCGATTAGAGAATTACGAGCAAACACATGGGATTTTCCAACACTTAGGCTCCAAAACGGCCCGCCGGGGGTCCCGAAATGGAAAATGGCCCCCGGAAAAATTGAAAACCAGCACAAGCACTTCTCTCGAGGGTAGAGTAACTTGTAGGAACTGTCGGTTCGCAAATAGGACTCCCAGTTAGAGAATTACGACCGAAACATGAGATTTTCCAACACTTTGGCTCGAAAACGGCCTGCCGGGGGCCTGGAACAGGAAACGGCCCAAGGCAAAATCGGAAATCGGCACGAGCAATTCCCTCGTGGGTAGAATAACTTATAGGAACAGATGGTTCGCAAGTAGGACTCTCGGTTAGAGAATTACGAGCGAAACATTGGATTTTCCAACACTTAGGCTCGAAAATGGCTCGCCGTGGCTCCGAAATGGGAAACTGCCCCTGGAAAGTTTGAAAAACCATCACGAGCAGTTCCCTCGAGGGTAGAGTAACTTGTTGGAACTGACGGGTCACGAATAGGACTCTCGGCTAGAGAATTACGACTGAAACATGGGATTTTCCAACACTTAGGCTCGAAAACAGCCCGTCGGTGGCCTGGAACGGGAAACGGCCACGGGAGAAATCGGAGACCGGCACGAGCACTTCATTCGTGGGTAGAGTAACTTGTAGACACTGATTGTTCAAAAATAGGACTCCTGGTTAGAGAATTACAAGCGAAACATGTGATTTTCCAAAACTTAGGCTCGAAAACGGCCTGTCGGGGTCTGGAACGGGAATGGGCACAAAGACAATACGAAAACCGGCACGAGCACTTCCCTTGAGGGTAGAGTAACTTGTAGGAACTGACAGTTCGCAAATAGGACTCCCGATTAGAGAATTACGAGCGAAACATGGGATTTTCCAACGCTTAAGCTCTAAAACGGCCCACCGGGTGTCCAGAAACAGGAAATGGCCCCCGGAAAAATCGAAAACCGGCACGATCACTTCCCTGAAGGATAGAGTAACTTGTAGGAACTGAAGGTTCGCAAATAGGTCTCTCGGTTAGAGAATTACGACTGAAACATGGGATTTTCCAACACTTTGGCTTGAAAAAGGCCCGTCGGGGGCCCTGGAACGGTAAACGGCTGCGGGAAAAATCCAAAAAAAGCAGGAGCACTTCACTCGTTTATAGGAACTAACGGTTCGCAAATAGGACTTTCGATTTGAGAATTACGAGCGAAACATGAGATTTTCCAGCACTTTGGCTCGAAAACGGCCCGCCAGAGGCCCGGAACGGAAAACGGTCCCCGGAAATACTGAAAACCGGCACGAGCACTTCCCTCGAGGGCAGAGTAACTTGTTGGAACTGACAGATCGCGAATAGGACACCCGATTAGAGAATTAAGACTGAAGATGGGATTTTCCAACACTTAAGGCTCGAAAACTGCCCATCGGGGTTCCGGAACGGGAAACGGCCGCCGGACAAAATCGAAAACCGGCACGAGCACTTCATTCGTGGGTAGAGTAACTTGTAGGCACTGACGGTTCGCAAATAGGGCTCCCGATTAAACAATTACGAGTGAAACATTGGGTTTTCTAACACTTGGGATCCAAAACGGCCCACCGGGGGTCTGGAATGGGAAACGACATCCAGAAAAATCAAAAATCAACACGAGCACTTCCCTCGAAGGTAGAGTAACTTGTAGGAACTGACGGTATGGAAATAGGACTCCCGGTTAGAGAATTACGACTGAAACATGGGATTTTCCAACACTTTGGCTTGAAAACGGCCCGTCGAGGGCCCAGAATGGTAAACGGCTGCGGGAAAAATTGGAAACCGGCACAAGCACTTCGTTCAAGGGTAGAGTAACTTGAAGGAACTGGCTTTTCGAAAATAGGACTCCCGATTAGCGAATTACGAGCAAAACAAGGGATTTTCCAACATTAGGCTCCAAAACGGCCCGCCGGGGGTCCAGAAACGGAAAACGGCCCCTGGAAAAATTGAAAACCAGTACGAGCACTTCCCTCGAGGGTAGAGTAACTTGTAGGAACTGACGGTTCCCAAATAGGACTCCCGATTACTGAATTACAACTGAAACATGAGATTTTCCAACACTTTGGCTCAAAAATGGCCCGCCGGAGGCCTGGAACGGGAGACGGCCAAGGTAAAATCGGAAACCAGCATGAGCACTTCCCTCGAAGGTAAAGTAACTTGTAGGAACTAACGGTTCGCAAATAGGACTCCCGGTTAGAGAATTACGACTGAAACATGGGATTTTCCAACACTTTGGCTAAAAACCGCCCTTAGAAAGTTCGAAAACCGTCACAAGCACTTCCCTTGAGGGTATAGTAACTTGTTGGAACTGACGGGTCACGAATAGGACTCCCGGTTAGAGAATTACGACTGAAACATGAGATTTTCCAACACTTATGCTCGAAAACAGCCCGTTGGTGGCCCGGAACGGGAAATGGCGGGGGGAGAAATCGGAAACCGGCACGAGCACTTCGTTCGTGGGTAGAGTAACTTATAGGAACTGAGAGTTCGCAAATAGGACTCCCGGTTAGAGAATTACGAGCGAAACATGGGATTTTCCAACACTTAGGCTCCAAAACGGCCCATCGGGGGTCCAGAAACAAGAAATGGCCCCTAGAAAAATTGAAAGCCGGCACAATCACTTCCCTCGAGGGTGGAGTAACTTGTAGGAACTGAAGGTTCGCAAATAGGACTCCCGGTTAGAGAATTACGACTGAAACATGGGATTTTCCGACACTTTGGCTCGAAAAAGGCCCGTCGGCGGCCTAGAACAGGAAACGGCTGCGGGAAAAATCGGATACCAGCACGAGGACTTCGCTCGAGGGTAGAGTAAGTTATAGAAACTGGCGGTTCGCAAATAGGACTCTCGATTAGAGAATTATGAGTGAAACATTGCATTTTCCAACACTTAGGCTTGAAAACGGCTCGCCAGGGGTGCGGAACGGGAAACGGCACCCGGAAAAATCGAAAACCGGCACGAGCACTTCGCTCGAAGGTAGAGTAACTTATAGGAACTGACGGTTCGCAAATAGAACTCCCGGTTAGAAAATTACGACAGAAAACATGGGATTTCCCAACACTTTGGCTCGAAAACGTCCCGTCGGGGGCCCAGAACGGCAAACGGCTGCGGGAAAAATCGGAAACCAGCATAAGTACTTCGCTCGAGGGTAGAGTAATTTGTAGGAATTGGCTTTTCGTAAATAGGACTCCCGATTAGAGAATTACGAGCAAACACATGGGATTTTCCAACACTTAGGCTCCAAAACGGCCCGCCGGGGGTCCCGAAATGGAAAATGGCCCCCGGAAAAATTGAAAACCAGCACAAGCACTTCTCTCGAGGGTAGAGTAACTTGTAGGAACTGACGGTTCGCAAATAGGACTCCCAGTTAGAGAATTACAACTGAAACATGGGATTTTCCAACATTTTGGCTCCAAAACGGCCTGCCGGGGGCCTGGAACAGGAAACGGCCCAAGGCAAAATCGGAAATCGGCACGAGCAATTCCCTCGTGGGTAGAATAACTTATAGGAACAGATGGTTCGCAAGTAGGACTCTCGGTTAGAGAATTACGAGCGAAACATTGGATTTTCCAACACTTAGGCTCGAAAACGGCCCGCCGGGGGCCTGGATCGGGAAACTGCCCCTGGAAAGTTCAAAAATCGTCACGAGCAGTTCCCTCGAGGGTAGAGTAACTTGTTGGAACTGACGGGTCAAGAATAGGACTCCCGGTTAGAGAATTACGACTGAAATATGGGATTTTCTAACAATTAGGCTCGAAAACAGCCCGTCGGTGGCCTGGAACGGGAAACGGCCGCGGGAGAAATCGGAGACCGGCACGAGCACTTCGTTCGTGGGTAGAGTAACCTGTAGGCACTGATTGTTCACAAATAGGACTCCTGGTTAGAGAATTACGAGCGAAACATGTGATTTTCCAAAACTTAGGCTCGAAAAAGGCCTGCCAGGGTTTGGAACGGGAATCGGCACAAGGACAATATGAAAACCGGCACGAGCACTTCCCTTGAGGGTAGAGTAACTTGTAGGAACTGACAGTTCGCAAATAGGACTCCCGATTAGAGAATTACTAGCGAAACATGGGATTTTCCAACACTTAGGCTCCAAAACGGCCCACCGGGTGTCCAGAAACAGGAAATGGCCCCCAAAAAATTAGAAAACCGCCACGATCACTTCCCTCGAGGGTAGAGTAACTTGTAGGAACTGAAGGTTCGCAAATAGGACTCTCGGCTAGAGAATTACAACTAAAACATGGGATTTTCCAACACTTTGGCTTGAAAAAGGCCCGTCGGGGGCCTTGGAACGGTAAACGGCTGCGGGAAAAATCCGAAAAAAGCACGAGCACTTCACTCAGTTTATAGGAACTGACGGTTCGCAAATAGGACTTTCGATTTGAGAATTACGAGCGAAACATGAGATTTTCCAACACTTTGGCTTGAAAATGGCCCGCTGGAGGTCCGAAACGGGAAACGGTCCCCAGAAATACTGAAAACCGGCACGAGCACTTCCCTCGAGGGTAGAGTAACTTGTTGGAACTGACGGGTCGCGAATAGGACACCCGGTTAGAGAATTAAGACTGAAAGATGGGACTTTCCAACACTTAAGGCTCGAAAACTGCCCGCCGTGCGTCCGGAATGGGAAACGACCGCCGGACAAAACCGAAAACTGGCACGAGCACTTCACTCGTGGGTAGAGTAACTTGTAGGCACTGACGGTTCGCAAATAGGACTCCCGATTAGAGAATTACATGTGAAACATTGGGTTTTCCAACACTTGGGCTCGAAAACGGCCCACCGGGGGTCCGGAATGGGAAACGACATCCGGAAAAATCAAAAACTTTCACGAGCACTTCCCTTAAAGGTAGAGTAACTTGTAGGAACTGATGGTACAGAAATAGGACTCCCGGTTAGAAAATTACGACTGAAACATGGGATTTTCCAACACTTTGGCTCGAAAACGGCCCGTCGGGGGCCCAGAACGGTAAACGACTGCGGGAAAAATCGGAAACCAGCACAAGCACTTCGCTCGAGGGTAGAGTAACTTGTAGGAACTGGCTTTTCGTAAATTGGACTCCCTATTAGAGAATTATGAGCAAAACAAGGGATTTTCCAACACTTAGGGTCCAAAACGGCCTGCCAGGGGTCTAGAAATGGAAAACGGCCCCTGGAAAAATCGAAAACTAGTACGAGCACTTCCCTCGAGGGAAGAGTAACTTGTAGGAACTGACGGTTTGCAAATAGGACTCCCGGTTAGAGAATTACAACTGAAACATGAGATTTTCCAACACTTTGGCTCAAAAATGGCCCGCCGGAGGCCTGGAACGGGAAACGGCCAAGGTAAAATCGGAAACCGGCACGAGCACTTCCCTCGAAGGTATAGTAACTTGTTGGAACTGACGTTCGCAAATAGGACTGCCGGTTAGAGAATTACGAGTGAAACATGGAATTTTCCAGCACTTTGGCTAGAAAACGGCCCCTAGAAAGTTCGAAAACCGCCACGAGCACTGAAAGTCCGGGGGATCCTTACCCTACAGGGGGGGTGAATAGGGTGAGCTACAACTAGTGACCAACTATGACCAATTTTAAATTCTTTAAAATTCAACTAGTCACATGTGATGATTAAACAAACAAATTGCGGAAGCTAATAAAAATAATCACCACAAAAACAATCACCACTACACAATCATTTATAGTGGTTTGGCCTCAATGCCTACATCCACTACCGGCTTGTGTATCCAACACCCCACCGGATTTCCACTATTATGCTTTTCAAAAGGCTAAGCAATAACCTCTACAATATGCTTTTCAAGGATAAGCAATAACCTTACAATGTTGTTTTTCAAGGCTTAACAACAACCTATTCAAGATGCTTTTCAATGGCTAAGCAATAACCTTACAACAATAGATTTTTCTCAAAGAAAGTGTCTTCACAAAAACACTCTAAGAGATTACAATTTAAGCTCAAATAAATTGCCTCTAAATAGGCAGATATGAAATTGTAAAACAAACTCACACAACACACTAAGAAATGCAAAGATGAGTGCTCATGGGGTGTGTGTGTGTAGAACTTCAATCAAGTTAAAATTAAGTCCAACGAATTTTATGCTTAAAGCATTCAAAGTTTAAAGCACATAAAAGATATGATTGAAGTCAAATGCAAATCACTTGAACAATTACAAACTTGTGAATGATATGAAAATCTAAAAATCACAAGTTGTATGAAAATGATTAAGACTAATCAAGTGATGCATGTGCAATGTTGTTTTCAAAAACAAAGGTTTAACTAAAGTTCTAAAGAGATTGAAAAAAACAATAAAGATTCAAACAAGTAAACGAATCATGCCATAAAAGGAATCAAGGATTTTGCAAAGCATGATTAACAAAGTTTATAAAACAAACTTGGTTCGAATCAAGAAGTAGAATTCAATACAAATAAATCAAAGATTAAATATGATAAGGATTCAAAACATCATTGTTATCATGCTAAAAATCATTTACCAAAGATTTAAAAAAAAGCATATAACAAATGATAAAGAGAGGTAAAGCTTACTTAGAGATTTAACTTCATTAATCTAAGCTTGAGCTTTACTAATAACCCCCTTGATCTCTCTTAGTTTATCCCCTTTTTCTTCTCTCCAAACTCCTCAAAGAGTGCTTAGTTTAGAAGCTGTAAATTGTTCAACCTTCTTTCAATGGGAATGAACTCATATTTATAGTCAAAAAGTGACTACAGGCGTGTCTTCGGTCGACCTACCCCTTTGCTCGGTCGACCTACCTTTAACGGTCATAAAACTGACCGTTTGAAGAAAGCCCCAACGGCTACTTTTTCGGTCAACCCACAGTGTGGTCAGTCGACCGAAAGCATGGGGTCGGTCGACCGACCACACTGATGGTCCACACGAGCCCAAGGACCAAAATTCCCATTTTTTGCATATTTAAAGAGATTTCTTCATGGGATCTTTGGGCCACTAAATCAAGCTTGGAAACATGATTTTAAATCATTCTAAGTATTTTAGAAAATCATGAAACATAAAAAGCCAAACATCATTTGAAACTTTAAAAACTAATGGCTTGCTTGATTTAAAAAAAATTGTTTTTCAAATTAAATTGCATCCAAGATGAAAACCAAAACATGCATGAAACATATGATTTACAAGATTTAAAACAATGCATGTGTAAATCAAGATTTCAAGAATTTCTAAATCAATGCATGTGTGAAAATTCATGAGATGAATAAAATGATAATGATGCATCCATCAAATTGCAATATACAAAATTCCTAACAATCACCCCCTTTGCAATTTGATGGCAAACCTTTCTCAAAACTAATAATACTTCACACATTGTCTTCACAAGACTTGAAATCTTCTTTGGATGCTTCCTTCACTTAGCTTGGGCTTTAGCTCTTTCTTCATTCTCCTTGTTGCTTGGAGCTTGATCATATCTTCAAGCTTTCTCTTCATCTTCCTTTCTTTAGACCAAGCATCTTCTTTAGCTCCCAAGCTCTTTTCATTTCATTTCTCCCCCTTTGACCATGCACTCTCCTTTTGGCAAGATGTGCATTCTCTCCCCCTTTGGTTTGCTTGAACACTTTCTCCCCCTTAATTCTTTCTCCCCCTTTGCCATTAAGGTTGAGAACTTTCTCCCCATTTGCTGTTAAATTACAAAGGTATCAATTGAACAGGGGTACCTACACGCATGAAACAAGGAAATACCTTTCAGTAGCACCTGTTAACAAAGAAAATCGAAAATGTAATATATAACAGGTTATCATGCATCAGTAATAAGCTATAAGGTGTATCAGAGCCAATACAAGGGTGAATTTGATCAAAACTAATACTTCCTATGAAGTTTTTCATTCCCCCTCAATGCATATTCTCCTTTTGTCAAACTTTTGACAAGAATATAACTATTTGGTACAAGAAGAAGATGGGTTAACTAATTGAGGGTTAAAAGTTAAGTGAAGGATTAGATTCAATTGATAATAATATTTGACTATACAGCTCAATATGATCAAATTACCAAAGTAAAGGGCAAGGTATTTGGTGTTGGGATTGGTGTATGCCCTAAAGCCCACTAGCCGCACTCTCATCTTTTGTTACTGGATATTTTCTGGTTATATAATGGAAAGACTCTTTTATGCTTAAACATGTATATATGTATGGTTGTGTAAGGCCCATTGTTTCTAGTAAATGAATTAGGTGTGTAGTGTCTACACACAGATAGGTCTAATTCATGGACATCTGGAAACATCATATTTGTTCATAACTGAAAGATGGAGCTGGGCACTTCATCTTGGTAGAAGTTATAATGAGATACTCTCCTATATAGGGTGACATACCTAAGTCACGGGAGGGCTTTCCCGGATCTATCTCATTAGTGCATGTGTCATGCATTGAACAGGACCATTGTAGGTGTGATCTCTAAAATAGTACTATCACAGAAAAGAGATCAAGTCACCTCATGCTACTAAGTAACCGGTGCTCTTAATCTTGAGCATTTGTGGATGAACTGACGAAGTCAAGTTCTTGTGCTTTGATTCACTATGGGTGAGATTCTTTTCATGGGTCAACAGCTCTGTATTTTGGGTACTCGGACTTGATCAGTTGGGACGTGCAAATGCAATATAGAATCTATGCCATCTGATGATGGAATAATCGTCCCCTTAGAATTATCCGATTAATCATCAAAATCTAAGATCTTAGTATATGGATGTTCCATATGAATATTGAACTTGTGGGTCGCTCCCTGGATCAAGAGAATGATATTCGAATGATGATTATGTTTTAGGATATGAAGTTCTAAGGTTTAGATGTAATCGGGAAGGTTGATAGTACATGTGATAAACCTGACTCGATTATGGATGTTACATAGAGGGGCATTCAGGTCATTACACTTGGTAGGTCGAAGACAACCGTCATTTTATGACGAGCTTATTATAATATATATTTGTCCTTGGAGTTCAACCATAACTCTTTAGTGGAATGAGTTAAGGTTAAAATGGTCTTAATGTTGCTATGGGTTTAGCATGGACATTTTGGTCATTTTGGGAGCCAATGGCAAATATGTCTTTTGGTCCCTTCTCTAGTCACTTACCAAGATTGGCATGGTTTTCCTAAGATGTTTAGATAACATAAGGATGAATTATTTTAGTGGAAAAATAATTTTGAGTTTGAATTCAAATAGGCCTTTGATGGCATACATGAATTTAACTCTAGATAAATTGTATGTGGGCGATGGTGTGCATTGATATGTGGGACGTCCATAATAGGATTTCCATGGGTAAGGTTTCCAACTTTGAGTAGGACTCTACTTGGAAAGTTGGACTCCTCTTTGGATTAGTATTCCTATGAGTTAGTTTCCTTTTTGGATTAGGAACTTAAAATTAGTAAGTGTTCTACAACTAGTATTACTAATTGTATGGAAAGTTCCTTTTAGTTTCCTTTTCTAATTGGAGTGTTTCTTAAAGGAAATAAGTCTTTCCTTTTAGGACATCCATGAGAATTAGGAGAGATAAATTTTTAGGAAAGGCTTCCCATAGTTTCTATAAAAGGAGAACCATCCCCATTTGGACGTCCATAACAAGAAAACAAGAAGAGTGCCACACATCCAACACTTTGTGAAACAATTATTGAGCACAAGGAGAGCCCCACACGTCCAGCCCTTTGGAGGTTCTCTTCTTGATTGAAGAGAGCTTAAGGTCTGAGATTTTCCCTTGGAGAAATAGTTCTTAATTCCTAGATTAAGATCCCACCATCTTAGCCAATCAGATTTGGAAGTGAGATAGAGGAGAAGATCAAAGGCAATACTAGTGCAGGAAAATTCCAGCAACTTGTTTGCAAATTGCAAGTCTGAGTTCGGGCCTTTGGATCTATTTTTTCAGAGATTTGAAGTCTACAAATCTTCGAGGTATGAGTCTTCTTCATTCTCCTTTAATTATACACTTGTTGATCATGATTTAATGGAGTTTCTATGCGATTCTTTATGGCTGATTTCCGCTGCATAATGCAGAAATCAGATTTTTAAAAATCTGTCATGCTTTGCATCAGCCATAGTAGTCTCTTTATGAGAAGTTTCAGATCTGAATCGCGGTTTCTTTCAGTGGTATCAGAGCCACTCCATGTGAAATCATGATCCCATGTTGTGTGTAATTAATCCTAGATTGATTATGGGTATGGTGGCACCCTGTTAAAGTTATGTTGTGATGCATGTTGTGTGCAAGTTTCATTAACATTGCTGGAATTTATTTTCCAGATTTGTTTAATGATGCACATAGTGAGTTTGCATGCACTAACCTCTTTGTTTGCAGCCATGTATTGCATCCTTGATGGTTCGCATGATTGTTATGTGGATTTGGATGTTTTTTCATTAGTTGGAAAGTGTACGATTGCGCGGTTAGCAATCATAGGAAGTTGTAAAGTTTCCTTAATTTTATTCCAACTAGTCTTGATGTAAGCTTTCTTGAAAAGCATAGGAATCTCCAATGTAATTTTGGTTTTTGCTTTTCATGGGTTTACTTGTATAAATCTATTTATGGAAACGAGCAAGAAAAGGAAAGTTTCAAGACAAGAAGGTTGCAAGAAATTGGAGTCCTTGGAGATGAAGGAGTCAAGACTTCTAGATGCATGAGGAGTCCTAATTCGATTAGGATTTGAAATCCTAAGAACATGGAGCCATCAAGGAATGCATACTTGCTTTTATATATAGAATGCATGGATGAATGCTTTATATAATTGCTATAATTGTCACCTAGAAACATGGCCACCATTAGGCTCTAAAATTGGCATCTTTATTGTATTAGATTGTTTTTAGTTTGGCAAATTGTTTTAAACGGAACTTAGACCAGCACCTTCTATTTGTCTAAGGTTTAAAATTGGATAGGGTTTAGTTTATCTTGGTACCCTTGGTTTCCAAAGGAGGCTAAACTAAAATCTAATTAGATGCTACCTATGGGTTTTCATAACCCAAGATAGGTTTTTGACTCTTTGAAGGGATTTGCTCAAATGTTTTAAAGCAAAGGTTATTTAATTTTAAGATGACTTAAGTCATGAATTTAATTAACCAAGTTTGCTAGATTTAAAAAGAGCTTTTGAGTAAAACAATGTAATGGTCAAAAAGTATAAACCCTAGCGATAAATAATCAAGTGGGAGAGGGGTTTTAGGAAAGACCCCACGGCCTTCCATTTTCGGTTCATGTTACCTCATTAAAGTGTTAGTGGGAACGGCCATCCCTTCGGTGGAGTTCTTTAACTAAAGAACGCTTTGATGGGTTGATAGGTGAACTAATGTGAATATTCGTAATGAGGTGTTAGTAGGAGCGGCCATCCCTTCGGTGGAGTTCTTTACTAAAGATCACTTCTATAGAATGTCAATGAAGTGTTGGTGGGAGCGGCCATCCCTTCGGTGGAGCTCTTTACTAAAGTTTACTTCTAGGAAGGATAAAAGTCTCTTCCCTTCGGAAGACTTAATCATAGACATTCTGGGAATTTCATAAGAGATGGTTATACACTTGACATAAGACGGTGATGACCTCTCCTTAGGAGTTAAGGGTTATTTGTCATATGAGGCCAAACCAATCAGTGATTGGACTACCACTGGATGTGTGTCCAGATAGTGATAATCCAAATAAGTCTGCCTTAATTCAACGTGACTGTAGGCTCGGCCATCCCTTCGATGGAGGGTCTATGAGGAGGTTGAAACACTGATACATTATGATTGGGGTTGAATAATGTAAAAAGTTTCGTGCTTTGTTTTTCCTTTTATAACAAGCACCATATGCATATTACATATATACTGCATGTCTAATTATAAACCGTTTTATATCCAGAAAGAGATGGGTAAAGATTCTTTTAGCCCGTTGATGATTATTCTTCGTGAGAACAAGTTGACCGGCCCTAATTACGTAGATTGAAAGAGAAATCTTGACATAGTACTCACTGCTGAGGAGTACAAGTATGTCTTGGTTGAAAATTGTCCTGAAATTAATGCCGATTCTACTGAAGACCAGTTAGAGGCTGAAAGGAAGTGGAAGAAAGCGAACAGCATGGCTAAATGCTACATGCTCGCTTCCATGTCCAACGTGCTGCAAACGCAGCACGAGCATATGGACACAGCCTACGAAATCATGATGTCCTTGTCAGAAATGTTCGCAGACAAGAGCAGGCCAGCTAGGCAAGCTGCTATAAGGACTATCATGAACACTAGGATGGCTGAGGGAACACCTGTCAGAGAGCATATGCTCAAGCTGATGGATTGTTTCAATGAAGCTGAGATTCTAGGGGCTGAGATTGATGCAGGGAGTCAAACTGATATGATTCTAGAAACTCTGCCGGATTCTTTCAATCAGTTCAAGCTCAACTTCAATATGAGCAAGATGGACATGACCCTTTCGGAGTTAATGAAGGAACTCCAGGCGGCAGAGGCCATCATGAAGCCCAAGGCCCAAGCCCACTTTTTCCAGTCTTCCTCTCATCTGAGCCCGAAAGGGAAGAAGATGAAGAAGAAGAAGAACAAGGGAAAAGGACAGAAAAAGGGCAATACTGGTAATAGAAAGGACAAGGGTACAGATGATAAGCCCAAAGGGAAATGCTTCAGATGTGGCCTCAAAGGTCATTGGAAGAAAGATTGTCCCAAGCTCCAAGGCTCAGTTAATAAAGGTACATTTTTTTCTTATTTCATTGAAACTTGTTTAGTGGTTGATTCTACTGACTCGTGGATAGTAGACTCTGGAGCCACTAATCATATCTGCAATTCGTTGCAGGGGTTTCAGATAATGCAAAAAATTGAGAAAGGGGAGTTTGCCTTTAGAGTTGGAACTGGAGCTAAAATCTGGGCGGTTGCAGTGGGAAATGTTTCTCTACATTTTTCTAATGATAGGATTTTAATTTTAAATAATGTTTTCTATGTTCCGGACATGAGGAAGAATTTAATTTCAGGCTCCAGAGTTATGGAATTTAAATTACTCAGTTTCTTTCCATTCCGGTGTTGATATCAGTAGAGATGGAAATATTATATGTTCCGGTAGAATACATGATAACTTATTTTATATAAATCTTATTGCTCCCACACTGCATAATGTACAACTAGAAAGTTCTACTTCCCTTAAAAGAAAGGTATCTTCAACCAATGACACCTATCTTTGACACTTACGCGGATTCAGAGGTTGGTAGAAGATGGGCCCTTGAGCTCATTAGATTTCAAACCTTTTCCTCAGTGCGAATCATGTCTCAAGGGAAAGATGACCAAAAGGTCATTCTCTGGAAAGGGACTAAGGTCAAAGGAGTTGTTAAAATTGGTTCACACTGATGTGTGTGTTCCTATGAACAAACTAGCAAGAGGAGGATATGAGTATTACATCACCTTCACCGATGATTACTCTAGGTATGGATATGTCTATTTGATGCGAAGCAAGCCTGAGACGTTTGATAAGTTCAAACAATTCAAGGCTGAGGCGGAGCTACAACTAGGGAAACATATCAAAGCCCTTCGATCTGATCGAGGTGGCGAGTACCTCCTAGGTGAGTTCAAGGAGTACCTCACACAACATGGGATTGTGTCTCAGTTGTCTGCACCGGGTACACCCCAGCAAAATGGTGTAGCGGAGAGAAGAAACCATACCCTTCTTGATATGGTAAGGTCCATGATGAGTCATGCAACCCTGCCTATATCTTTTTGGGGATATGCCTTAGAAGCAGCAGCATACATTTTAAATCCGGTACCATCTAAGTCAGTACCTAGGACACCACAAGAAATGTGGACAAGTCGAAAACCTAGTTTGAGACATATTCACATTTGGGGTTGTCCAGCCTATGTACTAAATGATAAAGCTACCAAGCTGAAACCCAGATCAGAAATGTGCTACTTCATTGGGTATCCTAAGGGAACGAGTGGTGGTATCTTTTATCATCCAAAGAAGTAAAAAGTGTTCATCAGCACTCATGCTAGATACTTGGAGGATGATTGTATGATGCACCAAGAGCTTAGTTGTAAAGAAACCTTTGAGGAGATTCTTCCGGGATCTCCTATAACATCTGTACCATGTCCTAAAACAGTAGATGGACCGGATATTCCTTTAAACACTCCGGAGCCTCGTCGTAGTGGGAGAATTCCTAGACAACCAGATAGATATCTAGGAGTGTCTTTAAAGACAGACTCTGTGGATATGGTTGAGGATCCTACTAGTTACGATGAAGCAGTAACGGATATAGATGCTGACATGTGGCAGCAAGCGATGAAATCTGAATTGCATTCTATGTATCTATATGATGCAACCAGAGGGCTTCATTGCTAGTGGCCAAGATAACATGGTTTGTAAACTTAAGAAGTCCATTTATGGACTTAAGCAAGCATCTAGAGCATGGAACATCAAGTTTAATCGGGCAGTCAAATCCTTTGGCTTTTATCAAAACATTGATGAACCATGTGTGTATAAGAAAGGAAATGGGAAAGCAGTTGCATTTTTGGTCCTATATGTAGATGACATATTGCTCATTGGAAATGATATAGGTGCATTGTCATCCACAAAGGTTTGGTTATCATCTCAATTTCAGATGAAGGATTTGGGTGAGGCAAGCTACATCTTAAGGGATCAAGCTCCTGCGAGATCGCAAGAATAAGATGTTAGCCTTATCCCAATCTTTGTATATTGAGAAGATATTGGTCAAGTTTAACACGCATGACTCCAAGAAGGGCATGCTACCTTCTAGACATGGAGTACCACTATCTCGAGATCAATGTCCAAAGACACCTGATGAGATAGAGAACATGAAGAGAGTTCCATATGCATCCGCTGTTGGAAGTCTCATGTATGCAATGTTATGTACTAGACCAGATATTTGCTTTGCCGTCGGCATGGTTAGCAGATATCAGTCAAACCCTGGACCTATGCATTGAACAGTTGTAAAGCATATATTCAAGTATCTTCGGAGAACGAAAGATTATATGTTAACTTTCCGGGCAGATGATTTAACGCCTTTGGCGTATACAGACTCAGATCTCCAATCAGATACGCATACCAGAAAGTCAACCTCAGGATATGTTTTTACTCTATCGGGAGGGCTATTTCATGGAGGAGTGTCAAGCAATCATGTATTGCTGATTCTACCATGGAAGCAGAGTATGTGGCGGCAGCGGAAGCTGTAAAGGAAACAGTATGGCTCAGAAAAATTCCTAATGGAATTGGGAGTTGTTTCTGCAGTAGAAAACCCGATTGTCATGTACTACGACAACTCTGGTGCCATAGCACAGTGCAGAGAGCCCCGGAATCACAAGAAAGGCAAGCTCATTCAGAGAAAGTACCACATGATCCGGGAATTCATTCAGGATGGAGAGATAGTGGTGGAGCATATTGCCTCAGCAAATAACTTAGCTGACCCATTCACTAAGACTCTTACAGAGAAAGTCTTCACTTCTCATGTTGAGTCTATGGGTGTTAGGTTAGGAAGCAGTGATCTTTAGTACAAGTGGGAGTTTGTTGGGATTGGTGTATGCCCTAAAGCCCACTAGCCGCACTCTCATCTTTTGTTACTGGATATTTTCTGGTTATATAATGGAAAGACTCTTTTATGCTTAAACATGTATATATGTATGGTTGTGTAAGGCCCATTGTTTCTAGTAAATGAATTAGGTGTGTAGTGTCTACACACAGATAGGTCTAATTCATGGACATCTGGAAACATCATATTTGTTCATAACTGAAAGATGGAGCTGGGCACTTCATCTTGGTAGAAGTTATAATGAGATACTCTCCTATATAGGGTGACATACCTAAGTCACGGGAGAGCTTTCCCGGATCTATCTCATTAGTGCATGTGTCATGCATTGAACAGGACCATTGTAGGTGTGATCTCTAAAATAGTACTATCACAGAAAAGAGATCAAGTCACCTCATGCTACTAAGTAACCGGTGCTCTTAATCTTGAGCATTTGTGGATGAACTGACGAAGTCAAGTTCTTGTGCTTTGATTCACTATGGGTGAGATTCTTTTCATGGGTCAACAGCTCTGTGTTTTGGGTACTCGGACTTGATCAGTTGGGACGTGCAAATGCAATATAGAATCTATGCCATCTGATGATGGAATAATCGTCCCCTTAGAATTATCCGATTAATCATCAAAATCTAAGATCTTAGTATATGGATGTTCCATATGAATATTGAACTTGTGGGTCGCTCCCTGGATCAAGAGAATGATATTCGAATGATGATTATGTTTTAGGATATGAAGTTCTAAGGTTTAGATGTAATCGGGAAGGTTGATAGTACATGTGATAAACCTGACTCGATTATGGATGTTACATAGAGGGGCATTCAGGTCATTACACTTGGTAGGTCGAAGACAACCGTCATTTTATGACGAGCTTATTATAATATATATTTGTCCTTGGAGTTCAACCATAACTCTTTAGTGGAATGAGTTAAGGTTAAAATGGTCTTAATGTTGCTATGGGTTTAGCATGGACATTTTGGTCATTTTGGGAGCCAATGGCAAATATGTCTTTTGGTCCCTTCTCTAGTCACTTACCAAGATTGGCATGGTTTCCTAAGATGTTTAGATAACATAAGGATGAATTATTTTAGTGGAAAAATAATTTTGAGTTTGAATTCAAATAGGCCTTTGATGGCATACATGAATTTAACTCTAGATAAATTGTATGTGGGCGATGGTGTGCATTGATATGTGGGACGTCCATAATAGGATTTCCATGGGTAAGGTTTCCAACTTTGAGTAGGACTCTACTTGGAAAGTTGGACTCCTCTTTGGATTAGTATTCCTATGAGTTAGTTTCCTTTTTGGATTAGGAACTTAAAATTAGTAAGTGTTCTACAACTAGTATTACTAATTGTATGGAAAGTTCCTTTTAGTTTCCTTTTCTAATTGGAGTGTTTCTTAAAGGAAATAAGTCTTTCCTTTTAGGACATCCATGAGAATTAGGAGAGATAAATTTTTAGGAAAGGCTTCCCATAGTTTCTATAAAAGGAGAACCATCCCCATTTGGACGTCCATAACAAGAAAACAAGAAGAGTGCCACACATCCAACACTTTGTGAAACAATTATTGAGCACAAGGAGAGCCCCACACGTCCAGCCCTTTGGAGGTTCTCTTCTTGATTGAAGAGAGCTTAAGGTCTGAGATTTTCCCTTGGAGAAATAGTTCTTAATTCCTAGATTAAGATCCCACCATCTTAGCCAATCAGATTTGGAAGTGAGATAGAGGAGAAGATCAAAGGCAATACTAGTGCAGGAAAATTCCAGCAACTTGTTTGCAAATTGCAAGTCTGAGTTCGGGCCTTTGGATCTATTTTTTCAGAGATTTGAAGTCTACAAATCTTCGAGGTATGAGTCTTCTTCATTCTCCTTTAATTATACACTTGTTGATCATGATTTAATGGAGTTTCTATGCGATTCTTTATGGCTGATTTCCGCTGCATAATGCAGAAATCAGATTTTTAAAAATCTGTCATGCTTTGCATCAGCCATAGTAGTCTCTTTATGAGAAGTTTCAGATCTGAATCGCGGTTTCTTTCATTTGGGATATACTAAACATAGCATCAATCAATCAATATAACTATGAAAATCATATGCTATGAAAATTTTGAAATCATTTCATTCAATAAAAAAAATATGACTATTATGCACAAGATGAATGAAATGAAGTTCAATCATGAAGCCTACCTCAACCATTAACCAACCAAGATTATGAACACATAAACATGGTGGTCATGTGATTTACCTATAAGTGCAAGAGAGGTGGCAATCATGAAGATTATGATGCTAATGGAATGTGACATGGAACAAAAGACATATGACTATCAAGATCAATCCAATGTACACAAGGTCTATCACAAACTCAAGATATGATATCAATTGGAAATGATACTAAATGAAAATGATACCAATTGATTACCAATTGAACATGAAACATGATTAAGAGCACACATGTGACAAACACAAAATTCCAACAAGCATCATAAAATGATTATTCATCACTTTTAATGATTTGACTAATGAGCATAGTGATGAACAAGAGAAATTGCATAAAAAGATATAACTTAGTAGAACATGCAATTTTCATAGTGTCAAATCATATGAATTCAATATCTAAGAAATCCATCAAACAATAGATATAACTATGAAATACAAGGAATGAATTGCAAAGATGTTCATATGATCAAGAACACTACTACGAAGTTGAAACATGTTTAATGAATGATACCAATAAGAAAATTACACATGAATCAACAACATAACCATCCAAGTCAAATAAAAACTAGAAAGCAAGAGGATGGATTTTTGGGTTCTAGTATGGTAACTACAAAAATAATTAAAGAGCACAACCATACATGGAACAAATAAACATTTGCATAAAGAATGTAACTAAATGAGCAAAGATGCAAATAGCTTAAAACAACATTCATTTCCATTTGAAATGGCATAATCAAATACAAAAGGAAATGACAACATGGAACATGCTTTGAAGAATATAACTAATAATGTTTTAAAGCAATTTTATTCAAACAATGTTCAAATCATAAACAAAATCCAACAATGGACAAAATGAGTATGAAAATGAAGATAAAACATTTTTCAATTTGTATTCCAAAGAATATAACTACAAGGGCTCATACAAATTGAACACATATTTTCCATACCAAAGGATATAATTAGTAAGATCATGGAAAATTTAAATTGATTCAAATCATTTGTTTTTAAAGAAAAAATCTTACTATAACATTCAAACAAATGATTTTGCAAAATCAATTGATTATGTAGGATCTAGCTATGAAAGCTTTTGAAACCATAATCAATTGAACATGTAGAAATGCATGCAAGATATATAACTAAATGAAAGCAATACGCAAATCTATCAAGATGAAATTGTAATCAAAAGATTTTGAAAACCATGATATGTAAATAGTATGGTGCATGAAAACAAAATCAATTGATCATAAACAAGCATTGCATTTTATGAAATGTAACTATGAAATAACAAAATGCAAATGCAACATGACCAACGAAAGGATTTACCTATAAAGGATAGGCTAGTCAAAGAGGTCCAAGGCCTTAAGGTTTGTCTAAGTATATAACTTTGGGAATCCAACTAAGGTCTTGAGAGGTTTGGTCTTTGAGGTCTAGGTTTGAGGTCCCACCAACTTTAGGAGATTTGACTTGATAAATCTTAGATTTGGACCTATCACCATGAGATTTGAATAATTTAAACTTAGGTTGGTGATTAGTCTCTTGGGGTTGGTGAGATTGTTTCTTAGGGGATTGGTTCACTTTTCTTTTCTTCTTATTTCCTCCCTTTATTTGACTTTTGAATTTTAGATTTAACTTAGCAACTTTATTCAAAAGTTCTTTCATTTGTTGAGTTATGGGAGGAAGATTGAGAAGCTTTTTGTTAATAGATTCTTTTAGAGTTGGTTTAACTTGTTTAACCTTTTTAGAATCTATTTTAGGGGACTCCTTTTTAATAGGTTTTACTTGTTTATTCTCCTTGGAGTCTTCCTTGGTTTTTAGTGTTTTAACCTTCATAGAATTTGATTTTACTTTCTTTGGTTCAAAAATGATTTTAGACACATGGCTTCTTCTTGATTTGCACTCAAACCTAAAATGTCCTTCAATGCCACAATAATTACATTTAGTTTTGGGCAAGGAAGTGTGAGTGCTAGAGAATGAGTACTCACTTTTAACAAATTTGTTGGTGAACTTAGGGTCATGAGAAATATTCCTATCAAATCCAAGACCTGTCCTATCTCTTTGTGATTTACCCAATTTAAATAACTTTTCAAATTTTTCTTCATTTTGGGTAAATTTGCACTCATACTTTTGTTTGTAGGTTTCAAGTTGAGTGACTTGGTTTTTAAGGGTTGAATTTTCATTTTTAACTTTTGTTAATTCATTTTCAATTCCCTTAAAGTTGTTTAGCTCTTCATGGGCAAGTTTTAATTCAAATTTAACTTCATTGATAACATTAGATCCAAGTTCTAGAGTTTTTATCTTAATTTGTGCATTAGATAAATTTTCCATAGAAATGGTTAACTTGGATTCTAAATTGTTAATGTTTTCATCTTGCCTTTTTAATTGATCTCTTAGTTTAGAATTTTCCTTAGTAAGATTATCACAATCTATCTTTGATTCTCTTATGTCATCTTTAATATTAGATAGATTATGTAAAGAGATCATGAACTTAGATTCTACACAATTTATTAATTCATCTTTTTCTCTAAGTTCATTTTTAGAAGAGACTAATTCTTGGTTTAGCCTTTTAGATTCTTCTTTTAATTTTTTATTCTTCTTATCAAGCTTTAAGGATAAAGTATACAATTCTTCATAAGCTTGTTCAATGTCAATTTCATTTTCATCATTTTCTTCTTCTTGTAATTCAAATTTAGATTCATTAATTTCAATGTTTGAATCTCCATTTGATGGAAGAAGGAGGGGTCTAGAAGAATCTACACAAGTATCTATACAATCTAAAATAGTGGAATCCATTCTAATGATTTTTATGAAAGCACAACACTAGGGCTTTAACTCTAGGCTTTTACATCTAATCAAGAGTTCCAAACACTTGATCCTAATATAGAGCACGAGGCTCTGATACCAATTGAAAGTCCGGGGGATCCTTACCCTAGGGGGCGGATTGAATAGGGTGAGCTACAACTAGTGACAAACTATGACCAATTTTAAATTCTTTAAAATTAAACTAGTCACATGTGATGATTAAACAAACAAATTGCGGAAGCTAATAAAAATAATCACCACAAAAACAATCACCACTACACAATCATTTATAGTGGTTCGGCCTCAATGCCTACATCCACTACCGGCTTGTGTATCCAACACCCTACCGGATTTCCACTATTACGCTTTTCAAAAGGCTAAGCAATAACCTCTACAATATGCTTTCCAAGGATATGCAATAACCTTAAAATGTTGTTTTTCAAGGCTTAACAACAACCTATTCAAGATGCTTTTCAATGGCTAAGCAATAACCTTACAACAATAGATTTTTCTCAAAGAAAGTGTCTTCACAAAAACACTCTAAGAAATTACAATTTAAGCTCAAATAAATTGCCTCTAAATAGGCGGATATGAAATTGTAAAAAAAAACTCACACAACACATTAAGAAATGCAAAGATGAGTGCTCATGGGGTGTGTGTGTGTAGAACTTCAATCAAGTTAAAATTAAGTCCAATGAATTTTATGCTTAAAGCATTCAAAGTTTAAAGCACATAAAAGATATGATTGAAGTCAAATGCAAATCACTTGAACAATTACAAACCTGTGAATGATATGAAAATCTAAAAATCACAAGTTGTATGAAAATGATTAAGACTAATCAAGTGATGCATGTGCAATGTTGTTTTCAAAAACAAAGGTTTAACTAAAGTTCTAAAGAGATTGAAAACAACAATAAAGATTCAAACAAGTAAACGAATCATGCCATAAAAGGAATCAAGGATTTTGCAAAGCATGATTAACAAAGTTTATAAAACAAACTTGGTTCGAATCAAGAAGTAGAATCCAATACAAATAAATCAAAGATTAAATATGATAAGGATTCAAAACATCATTGTTATCATGATAAAAATCATTTACCAAAGATTTAAAACAAAGCATATAACAAATGATAAAGAGAGGTAAAGCTTACTTAGAGATTTAACTTCATTAATCTAAGCTTGAGCTTTACTAATAACCCCCTTGATCTCTCTTAGTTCATCCCCTTTTTCTTCTCTCCAAACTCCTCAAAGAGTGCTTAGTTTAGAAGCTCTAAATTGTTCAACCTTCTTTCAATGGGAATGAACTCATATTTATAGTCAAAAAGTGACTACATGCGTGTCTTCGGTCGACCTACCCCTTTGCTCGGTCGACCTACCTTTAACGGTCATAAAACTGACCGTTTGAAGAAAGCCCCAACGGCTACTTTTTCGGTCGACCCACAGTGTGGTCGGTCGACCGAAAGCATGGGGTCGGTCGATCGACCACACTGATGGGTCGACCCGAGCCCAAGGACCAAAATTCCCATTTTTTGCATATTTAAAGAGATTTCTTCGTGGGATCTTTGGGCCACTAAATCAAGCTTGGAAACATGATTTTAAATCATTCTAAGTATTTTAAAAAATCATGAAACATGAAAAGCCAAACATCATTTGAAACTTTAAAAACTAATGGCCTGCTTGATTTAAAAAAATTGTTTTTCAAATTAAATTGCATCCAAGATGAAAACCAAAACATGCATGAAACATATGATTTACAAGATTTAAAACAATGCATGTGTAAATCAAGATTTCAAGAATTTCTAAATCAATGCATGTGTGAAAATTCATGAGATGAATAAAATGATAATGATGCATCCATCAAATTGCAATATACAAAATTCCTAACAAGCACTTCCCTCGAGGGTAGAGTAACTTGTTGGAACTGACTGGTCATGAATAGGACTCCCGGTTAGAGAATTACGACTGAAACATGAGATTTTCCAACACTTTGTTGGAATTTGACATGACTTGAGTAGTCTTTGAAGAATTGAAGGAATTAATATCTCAAAGTATTGTTTTGAGTTGGAATTCTTGTCAACACATTGTCACAAACATGATGTTAAAAGGCTGGTGTTGATAGAGCTGAAAAGAAGAATCAGAGTTCAAACAGTCAGGAATTCAGAATTCCTGAAGCAGTGTCTGCGGTCGACCGAGCATCCCATGCTGTCGACCGAGCAAAGAGAAACCTGCAGAAACAGATTCAGGTAGCTCCCAGTTATTTTCGTGACACAGTGTGTCTTCGGTCGACTGGGACCCCAGGATGTCGACCGAGCTCGATAGTTGTCTGTTCCCAGATAGTGTATGATGTCGACCGAGCAAGCAAGGATGTCGACCGAGCACGGGAACCAGAGTTGCGCAGAATTAGAAGTTGTGCACGAAAATTAAGCATTCTTTTCTATTTCATTTGGGACTCTTTCTAAACGAATTGTAGCCTGTTTTGAATACAATTAAGGGTTAACATAACCTATAAAAAGGCATGTATGGGTCGTTCTTAAGAACACCAGAAGAGAGAAAGACCAGAAGAGAGAAAGAAGAGAAGAGAAAAGAGAGAGAGTTTGGAGAGAATAGAGTGCTGTTGCTGTGTGCTGTTGTGCTGCATCTTTCTACAGCAAGTGTGGACGAGGATATGCTCTTGAAGATGGTGATTCGTCCATGAGTTAAGTGTCTCTCTTTATGCTTTAGATTTCAATTTGTAAGGGATTGAGAGAGAGAGAATTGTAGAGGGGAAGGGCTGTAGACAGAGTTTATCTTCTATTCTGTTTTTACATCAAGTTGGTGCTTGGTGTTTGGGGTTTGGTGATCCTATCTGTGGGTGCAGATAAATTGTAAGGGGAGTAGGTGCTTCCTAGATAGTGGGTGCTATCTAAAACACAAGGGTTGGTGCTCTTTGTCGTTGGTGCGACTAAATATATTCAGACCTGTACCGGATCGGTGTTCGGACGGTTTTGATCCGTGGCCGTAGCCTTTTGGTGAACCACGTTAAATCTGGTGTCATTGTGTGGTTTGACTTGTTTTGTTGTTGAATTGGACCTGTTTTTAGAAATCACTGATTCACCCCCCCTCTCAGTGATCGCCGATATCCAACAATTGGTATCAGAGCGAGGCTCCCTTGATCAGTTTAATACGCTAAGGGTGATCTCTTGTCAAATCACATGGCAGCCAATACAGGGAATATGAAAGCACCTCTGTTTGATGGTTCTAATTACTCTTTTTGGAAGATTAGGATGCAAGCCTTCATCAAATCTCTTGGCTATGATGTTTGGGAGGCGGTCAGAGTCGGTTACAATACTGCCACCGTACCCAATGATACTGCATCGAAGAAGTTGGCAGACAACGACTCCAAGGCGCAGAATGCACTCTTTAGTGGCCTTGTGGACAGCGAGCTTGTCAAAGTAATTGCATGCAAAACAGCCAAGGAAATTTGGGACAAGTTGCAAAGCATACATGAAGGTGATGAGAAGATTAAAGAAGCCAAATTGCAAACTCATCGCTCTCAATTCGAGTCTCTTCGCATGGAGGAAAGCGAGAATGTTGACTCGTATATGCAACGAGTGAATGAAATCACGAATGACATTCGTGGACTAGGGGAGGAGATTAAAGAGCCGGTCATCGTCAAAAAGGTTCTAAGATCTCTTCTTCCCCGGTTTGATTCAAAAGTCTCAGCCATCGAAGAAGCCAAAGATCTGAATGCATTTTCCATGGATGAATTACATGGTTCTCTAACTGCCTATGAGATGCGCATAGGAAAGACGTCTTCATCTGATAAAGAAGCGGCCTTCAAAGTTCAGAAAAAGGCAAAAGAGACTGCTGGTCATGATGTTGATTCTGATGATGATGAGCTTGAGGCTCAATTTGTTAGAAAGTTGAAGAAAGGAAGCAATGGCAAGTACAAAGGGACGCTACCCTTTAAATGCTTCAATTGTGGAGGTGTTGGTCACTTTGCTGCGAAGTGTCCGCTAAAAGAAGACAATGATAATGACTCTTATGCTGAAAAGAGTAAAGGAAAGAGAAATTTCAGAAAAACAGGCAAAGCTAAAAACTTTCTATGTCAACAAGATGACAGCACGTCTGAAACTTCAAACGATGATGAATCAACCGAAGCTCTCTTCATGGTCACTGTTGAAGAAGAAGAAGAGCTAGATCCGAAAGAGGAAGAGGAGGCTGAAGTCAATCTTGAAGAGGAACTCATAGCCGCACTTGAGGAGCTTAGCATGGAACGCAAAACAAGTAAGAAAAATCTGAAACTTCTCCATGAATCTGAAAGTTCTATTATTGCTTTGAAAACTCAAGTAGAAGAATATAAAAGAATGGTAGAAGTCCTTGAAAACCAAATAAGTATCAAAAAGGAAGAGGCTATGAAACTTGAAACTGAGATCGCTAGAGCAAAGGCTGAAAATTTGGAAAATAGCAAAAAACTCAAAGCGCTCCAAGCGATTGAAGGGACTATGAAACTCGATGAACTACTGAAAGTTCAAAGACCTGCCCACTTCAGATTTGGTCTAGGATTTGAGAAAGGTGAATCCTCTAAGATTGCACCTCCTGAAAAGAAAGAGTTTGTGAAGCAAGTCACTGCACCTTCTAACTCTATGAAGCCCACTCAACCTAGAAAGGAGTCCATTCCTATTAGAAAGGTAATGAAGACTAACCAGCCACAAAGAAGATACAAATTCTATGGTTATTGCTTTCATTGTAATATGTTTGGACATAAAAGAGACGATTGCAAATTCTATGTGAAATACAGCTCACTTGTGACTAGGAACCCTTTTTCAATCTTAAGTAGCCACAAAGTTGAGTGCCATAAGTGCTATAATTATGGACACTTGGCTAGGGATTGTAGGTTGCATATTGCTAACAAATTTCAGGTTGAAAAGAAACCCAAGTTAGTCAAGGCTTGGAGAGCAAAGCAAAGTGCAGAAAGTCCCAAAGAATCTCTCATTATGCAAATGGCATTCAATGCACAAAAGAAGGCAGCACCATGGGTCCTTGATAGTGGTTGTTCAAGCCATATGACTGGTGATAAAGAGAAATTCATCAAATTACAGCACTATGAAGGCGGTTCAGTGAAGTTTGGCAACAATGATGGTGCCAAAATCTGCGGAAAAGGTGTTATTCAGCTTATGGCAAACAAGATCAGATCGGAAGAAGTCTTATATGTGTCTGGATTGAGACACAACCTGCTTAGTGTGAGCCAGATCTGTGACAAGGGTCACGAAGTTATCTTCACAAAGAATGGGTTTGCCATCAAGAAGAGTAGCAACGGCAAAACAGTGGCAACTGGATCAAGAACTGCTGGAAATCTCTATACATTGTCAGATGGAGCTGAAAAGACCTGCTTGATGAGTCGGACAGAGGAAAGTTGGTTGTGGCACAAACGCCTTGGGCATCTAAGCTTTGATAACATGTCAAAGATTTTCAATTCAAAGGCTGTAAGAGGCATGTCTACAGTTGAAAAGCCTTCCAATCCCATTTGCGACTCTTGCCAAAAGGGAAAGCAAACGAGGGTTATGTTCAAGTCAAAGGAGCATCATTCCAAGAAACCTCTTGAACTAGTGCACACTGATCTCTGTGGACCGATGCGAACTCAAAGCACCAATGGAGATAAGTATTTCATGTTATGCATTGATGATTATACTCGTATGACATGGGTATTGTTTCTTAAGCATAAGCATCAAGCACTTGATCGTTTTAAAGTGTTTAAAGCACAGGTTGAAAATCAATTGGAAAAACGTATCAAGATTTTAAGGTCTGATCGTGGAGGCGAGTTCACATCTGAAGAGTTCACTAAATATTGTGAACATCATGGCATTCAAAGACAGTACTCAGCCCCTAGAACTCCACAGCAAAATGGAGTTGTGGAACGGAAGAATCGCACCGTACAAGAGATGGCTCGTACGATGCTAAGTGAAAGCAAGATGGTTGACAAGTATTGGAAAGAGGCAATTCATACGGCTGTATACATTCAAAATCGATGCTTGATCAGGCCACATGAAGACAAAACTCCCTATGAGCTATGGTTTGGAAGAAAAGCAACAGTCAAGCACTTCAGAGTCTTCGGCAGCAAGTGTTACATCAAGCGGCTCGAACAAAATCCGGGCAAATTTGAAGAAAGAGCTGACGAAGGTATATTTCTGGGTTACTCCTCTACTAGCAAGGCATATAGGTGTCTTAACAAAAGAACCAGAAAAATCATAGAAAGTGCTGATGTGAGAATAGATGAGAATATTAAACCAAAGAATGCAACTCATAATGACAGTCCAGTTTATGAGGACTCGAGTAAGATTGATGATGAGATGGCTGAATCTAATGATTCTGAGAAATCAAAGGATGACTCAGAAGATACTACACCTAAGAAGCACAGCACTTGGGTAGAGCAACACCCTAAGGATCAAATCATTGGAGATCCTAAGGCAGGCGTTCAAACTAGACAAAGTGTAGTTAGCAATTACTCACTTATGTCCACCATTGAACCCAAGACTGTGGCTGAAGTCAGTCTCGATGAAAGTTGGTTGAAATCTATGCATGAGGAGTTGGAGCAAATTGAGAAGAACTCCACATGGGAACTTGTTCCTAGACCTACTGATAAGAATGTTATTGGTACTAAATGGGTCTTTCGGAATAAGCTGAATGAAGATGGTCAAGTCATTAGAAACAAAGAAGGGTTGGTTTGTAAAGGCTATGCTCAAGTTGAAGGCATAGATTTTGAAGAGACCTTTGCACCGGTGGCTCGTCTGGAAGCTATTCGTATGTTTCTTGCATTGGCAGCATACAAAACCTTCAAGGTATTTCAGATGGACGTAAAGTCAGCTTTCTTGAATGGTTTACTTGAAGAAGAGGTCTACATTGAGCAACCTGATGGTTTTCTCATCAGCAAAAATTCAGATCTAGTGTGCAAGTTGAAAAAGGCTCTTTATGGACTGAAACAAGCGCCAAGGGCATGGTATGCAAGGCTGGATCTCTATCTCCGCAAGATCGGTTTTGGAAAAGGAATGGTTGATAGCAATCTGTATGTCAAAACTGAGTTAAGCAAACAGCTGGTTGTCATTGTTTATGTTGATGACATAATCTTTGGTGGCAATGATGAGGAGATGTGCAGGAATTTCGCTGAAGAGATGAAGAAAGAATTTGAGATGTCAATGCTTGGAGAACTAAAGTTCTTCCTTGGTTTACAAGTTCAGCAGCTGAAACATGGCATCTTCATATCACAAATGAAGTACATTAAGGAAATGCTGAAACGGTTCAATATGGAAGACAGCAAGCCAGTGAGCACACCAATGTCAACGAACACGAAGCTTAGCAAAGATGATAAGGCCTCGTCCGTTGATCATACCACCTATCGCTCTATGATAGGAAGCTTGCTCTACTTGACTGCTACAAGACCAGATCTTCTACAAGCAGTATGTATGGTTGCACGTTTTCAAGCAACACCAACTGAAACACACCTTACAGCAGTGAAAAGAATCTTTCGATATCTGAAAGGTACTATGGAGCTTGGTATCTGGTATCCCAAAGGCAAATCCTTCACTCTTGTTGCATATTCTGATGCCGATTGGGCTGGATGCGTAGATGATCGCAAGAGTACTAGCGGCGGCGCATTTTATCTTGGAGAAAGATTAGTTGCTTGGCATAGTAAGAAGCAAGACTCAGTATCCCTTTCGACAGCGGAAGCGGAATATATTACAGCGGCAACTTGTTGTACGCAAGTGTTATGGATGCGGCAAATGCTCTCTGATCTAGGAGTTCCTACAACGGATCCTACGCCGATCCTATGTGACAACACGAGTGCAATTCATATATCTAAGAATCCTGTTCAGCACTCTCGAACAAAGCATTTCGCAATTCGTTATCATTTTCTGAAAGATAAAGTTGCTGATGGAGAGGTCAAGTTGGAATATGTTCCAACAACTGAGCAAGTGGCTGATATTTTCACGAAACCTCTGCCAAAGGAAGTCTTCGAGTATCTCCAGAAAAAGTTAGGAGTTACTCACTCTCCTAAACCGTAGGAGTTGTGCTTGAAAGGGGGAGCAATGCATTCATTGAATATCCTATTCGCTCCTCGGTTTGGTCCCTTTGGACTTGTTGTCAAAGGGGGAGAGATGTTATGCTATGATAGCAAGGAGAGATGTTATGCTATGAAAGCTAGGGGGAGATTGTTGACAGTGCATGGTTGTTATTTCAGAATTTCAGAATTGGTTCCAAGTAAGTGTTGAAAAGAACTTGGAAGAGCTGCAAGCTGGAGTTGAAAGTTCAGAATTGGTTCCAAGTAAGTGTTGAAAAGAACTTGGAAGAGCTGTAAGCTGGAGTTGAAAGTGTTGAAGTTCCAATAGTGTTGCCAACAATTCCAAAGGGGGAGATTGTTGGAATTTGACATGACTTGAGTAGTCTTTGAAGAATTGAAGGAATTAATATCTCAAAGTATTGTTTTGAGTTGGAATTCTTGTCAACACATTGTCACAAACGTGATGTTAAAAGGCTGGTGTTGATAGAGCTGAAAAGAAGAATCAGAGTTCAAACAGTCAGGAATTCAGAATTCCTGAAGCAGTGTCTGCGGTCGACCGAGCATCCCATGCTGTCGACCGAGCAAAGAGAAACCTGCAGAAACAGATTCAGGTAGCTCCCAGTTATTTTCGTGACACAGTGTGTCTTCGGTCGACCGGGACCCCAGGATGTCGACCGAGCTCGATAGTTGTCTGTTCCCAGACAGTGTATGATGTCGACCGAGCAAGCAAGGATGTCGACCGAGCACGGGAACCAGAGTTGCGCAGAATTAGAAGTTGTGCACGAAAATTAAGCATTCTTTTCTATTTCGTTTGGGACTCTTTCTAAACGAATTGTAGCCTATTTTGAATACAATTAAGGGTTAACATAACCTATAAAACGCATGTATGGGTCGTTCTTAAGAACACCAGAAGAGAGAAAGACCAGAAGAGAGAAAGAAGAGAAGAGAAAAGAGAGAGAGTTTGGAGAGAATAGAGTGCTGTTGCTGTGTGCTGTTGTGCTGCATCTTTCTACAGCAAGTGTGGACGAGGATATGCTCTTGAAGATGGTGATTCGTCCATGAGTTAAGTGTCTCTCTTTATGCTTTCGATTTCAATTTGTAAGGGATTGAGAGAGAGAGAATTGTAGAGGGGAAGGGCTGTAGACAGAGTTTATCTTCTATTCTGTTTTTACATCAAGTTGGTGCTTGGTGTTTGGGGTTTGGTGATCCTATCTGTGGGTGCAGATAAATTGTAAGGGGAGTAGGTGCTTCCTAGATAGTGGGTGCTATCTAAAACACAAGGGTTGGTGCTCTTTGTCGTTGGTGCGACTAAATATATTCAGACCTGTACCGGATCGGTGTTCGGACGGTTTTGATCCATGGACGTAGCCTTTTGGTGAACCACGTTAAATCTGGTGTCATTGTGTGGTTTGACTTGTTTTGTTGTTGAATTGGACCTATTTTTAGAAATCACTGATTCACCCCCCCTCTCAGTGATCGCGATATCCAACACACTTATGCTCGAAAACAACCCGTCGGTGGCCTGGAATGGGAAATGGCGGGGGGAGAAATCAGAAACCGGCACGAGCACTTGGTTCGTGGGTAGAGTAACTTGTAGGCATTGATGGTTCGCAAATAGGACTCCCGGTTAGAGAATTACGAGCGAAACATGTGATTTTCCAAAACTTAGGCTTGAAAACGGCCTGCCGGGGTCTGGAACGGGAATCGGCCCAAGGAAAAAATGAAAACCGGCATGAGCACTTCCCTTGATGGTAGAGTAACCTGTAGGAACTGACAGTTCGCAAATAGGACTCCCAATTAGAGAATTACGAGCGAAACATGGGATTTTTAACACTTAGGCTCCAAAACGGCCCACCGAGGGTCCAGAAACAGGAAATGGCCCCTGGAAAAATTGAAAACCGGCACGATCACTTCCCTCGAGGGTGGAGTAACTTGTAGGAACTGAAGGTTCGCAAATAGGTCTCCCGGTTAGAGAATTACGACTAAAACATGGGATTTTCCAACACTTTGGCTCGAAAAAGGCCTGTCGGGGGCCTGGAACGGTAAACGGCTGCGGGAAAAATCGGAAACCAGCACGAGTACTTCGCTCGAGGGTAGAGTAAGTTATAGAAACTGGCGGTTCAGAAATAGGACTCTCGATTAGAGAATTACGAGTGAAACATTGCATTTTCCAACACTTAGGCTTGAAAACGGCTCGCCAGGGGTCCGAAACGGGAAACGGCACCTGGAAAAATCAAAAACCGGCACGAGCACTTCCCTCGAGGGTAGAGTAACTTGTAGGAACTGACGGCTCACAAATAGAACTCCCGGTTAGAGAATTACGACTGAAACATGGGATTATCCAACACTTTGGCTCGAAAACGTCCCGTCGGGTGCTCGGAACGGCAAACGATTGCGGGAAAAATCGGAAACCAGCACAAGTACTTCGCTCGAGGGTAGAGTAATTTGTAGGAACTGGCTTTTCGTAAATAGGATTCCCGATTAGAGAATTACGAGCAAACACAAGGGATTTTCCAACACTTAGGCTCCAAAACGGCCTGCCGGGGGTCCAAAAAAGGAAAACGGCCCCCGAAAAAATTGAAAACCAGCACGAGCACTTCCCTCTAGTGTAGAGTAACTTGTAAGGACTGACTGTTCACAAATAGAACTCCCGGTTAGAGAATTACTACTGAAACATGAGATTTTCCAACATTTTGGCTCGAAAATGGCCCGCCGGGGGCCTGGAACGGGAATCGGCCCAAGGTAAAATCGGAAGCCGGCACGAGCACTTCCCTCGAGGGTAGAGTAACTTGTAGGAACAGATGGTTCGCAAATAGGACTCTCGGTTAGAGAATTACGAGCGAAACATTGGATTTTCCAACACTTAGGCTTGAAAACGGCCCGCCGGGGGTCCGAAATGGGAAACTGCCCCTAGAAAGTTCAAAAACCATCACGGGCACTTCCCTTGAGGGTAGAGTAACTTGTTGGAACTGACGGGTCAAGAATAGGACTCCCAGTTAGAGAATTACGACTGAAACTTGGGATTTTCCAACACTTCGGCTCGAAAACCGCCCGTCGGTGGCCTGGAACGGGAAACGGCCATGGGAGAAATCGGAGACTAGCACGAGCACTTCGTTCGTGGGTAGAGTAACTTGTAGGCACTGAATTTTCGCAAATAGGACTCCTGGTTAGAGAATTACGAGCGAAACATGTGATTTTCCAAATATAGGCTCGAAAACGGCCTGCCGGGGTCTGGAACAGGAATCGGCACAAGGACAATACGAAAACCGGCACGAGCACTTCCCTTGAGGGTAGAGTAACTTGTAGGAACTGATAGTTCGCAAATACGACTCCCGATTAGAGAATTACGGGCGAAACATGAGATTTTCCAACACTTAGGCTCTAAAACGGCCCACCTGGTGTCCAGAAATAGGAAATGGCTGTTGGAAATAGGGTGGGCCTCTAGGATAGGTTTCAAAAACTTTTGACCCACTTGACGCAGGGATCAACTATCCAGAAGGCTATAAAAACCAATCCAAGATCTATGTCCTCAATCTCAGCCATCATGATCAGTATGACAATCTATCTAGAAGATAGAAACAGCAACTATAGAAACAGCAACTAACAAGCATCCATAATAATCTACAACATGCAAGGAAGTGGATTATACCTTTGGAGCTCGGTTGTGCTCTAATGGAGGAGTTGCGTCTTTATTTGATGATGAAACGCTTTCACTAATCAAATAGGAATCTCCAAGACCTCTTGATCTTCCACGCTATGACCCGTATTAGATTCACCTTTTCTCAAGAAGATGGTGGGATCTCCAAGAGAAAACTACTAGGAACTCTAGGGAGGAACTAGAAAGAGAACTAGAAGAGGGAGAGGAGGAAGAACTCGTGCAACACTTGCACTAGGGAGGCTTGGACGTGAATCCCAATGTATGGAGAGTGCATGGACGTCCAAGGCCTCTTCTCCTCTTATTTATAGCTTTTGCAAGTTGCCTCCTCTTTACTAATTACAATAGAAGTCTTACTTCCATTAATTAGTAACTTACCATATCATAATTAGAAGTCTCACTTCAAATATGATTAGTAACTTTCTAATTCCTTTCTAATTAAAATAGAAGTCTCACTTCTACTAAAATTAGTAAGTCTACTATTACCACAATTTGAAGTCTCACTTCAAATAGAAATAGTAACTTTCCTTTTAGAGTTCTACTAGAATTAGATACTTTCTAATAATTGGGCTAGCGTGGGGACCACTAGGGATTCCTTAGAAAGCTGGCTCCAACTGGGACACGCGACCCCACATCTCATGTGTAATCCGGGCCCACAGTTAATTGCAAATAACTCCACTATATAAATGCAATTGAACTCCAGTCTTAGGAATATTACATAGAAGACCCTAAACTTCCACATTACCACAAGTAGACCCCTCTATCAATATCCATGGATCAATTGGACCTGTCTTCCAAACTTGATCCATATCTTATTGTCCTTGAGCCCCAATTAATTATAATGATCAATAGGTACCTTTCCAATTAACTCTTAATCGGAATGGGTGCGCACTTACCAATGATAAATCCATTAATTGGCACAAGGGGATATTAGAGACAGATTCCATCTTGACCATTGAATGTTCCCACAGCTCTACTACCATGTACCCAAATCACCGAGGTGTTGACCTACAGTTGGCCTCACTCATTGGTGACTCAAAGCAAATGAATAGATAGAAACTTGAGTTCATTAATGTCTCAGGATTGAGAGTCTATTCCTAGGGAATTATGAGAGCAGACCTTAAAGTAAAGACAGTGTTTATAAGGTGCTTCTCATGGTCCTTCAATACATCCAATGTACCAGCACTATGATCCAGAATCTTCCATTCTGATGATCGAGACAAATCACACTATCTCATAGTAATCAAAGTACTGCAACCTTATCAGTATGAGATGTCCAGTCTCATCACTGGTTGTGATAATATTTAAGTATAAGATCTGTCACACATGTCTCCTGTATGTGGATCTCATCCATACACATGTGTTACATCTAATATACTTGTGGACCCCGGTTCATCTTATGAACCATAATGTCATTCGTATTGGTTATGTGCAAGTATATAATAAATTACCATTCATCTCATGAAGGGAAAGCATGAATATATGAATAAATAAAGAATTTAATCAATTTATTATATCATCTACTGGATTGAGTCCATAAAACTAACAATGGCCCCTAGAAAAATCGAAAGCCGCCACGATCACTTCCCTCGAGGGTAGAGTAACTTGTAGGAACTGAAGGTTCGCAAATAGGACTCCCGGTTAGAGAATTACGACTGAAACATGGGATTTTCCAACACTTTGGCTTGAAAAAGGCCCGTCGGGGGCCCTGGAACGGAAAACGGCTGCGGGAAAAATCAGAAAAAAAGCACGAGCACTTCACTCATTTATAGGAACTGACGGTTCGCAAATAGGACTTTTGATTTGAGAATTACGAGCGAAACATGAGATTTTCCAACACTTTGGCTCGAAAACGGCCCGCCGGAGGTCCGGAAAGGGAAACGGTCCCCGAAAATACTGAAAACTGGCACGACCACTTCCCTCGAGGGTAGAGTAACTTGTTGGAACTGACGGTCGCGAATAGGACACCCGGTTAGAGAATTAAGACTGAAAGATGGGATTTTCCAACACTTAAGGCTCGAAAACTGCCCGCCGGGGGTTTGGAACGGGAAATGGCTGCCGGACAAAATTGAAAACCCGCACGAGCACTTCACTCGCGGGTAGAGTAACTTGTAGGCACTGAAGGTTCGCAAATAGGACTCCCGATTAGAGAATTATGAGTGAAACATTGGGTTTTCCAGCACTTGGGCTCCAAAATGGCCCACCAGGGGTCCAGAACGGGAAACGAAATCCGAAAAAATTAAAAACCGGTATGAGCACTTCCCTCGAAGGTAGAGTAACTTGTAGGAACTGATGGTACGGAAATAGGACTCCCGGTTAGAGAATTATGACTGAAACATGGGATTTTCCAACACTTTGGCTCGAAAACAGCCCGTCGGGGGCCTAGAATGGTAAACGGCTGTGGGAAAAATCGGAAACCAGCAAAAGCACTTTGCTCGAGGGTAGAGTAACTTGTAGGAACTGGGTTTTAGTAAATAGGTGAAAGTCCTTGGGATCCTAACCCTAGAGGGGGGGGTGAATAGGGTGAGCTACACTTTATGACCAATTTTAATTTCTTTACAATTAACCTAGTCACATGTGATGATTAACAAATATAATGCGGAAGCTAAACAAAATCACCACATAGCACACACCATAACACAATGATTTATAGTGGTTCGGCCTCAATGCCTACATCCACTACCGGCTTGTGTTCCTCACACCCCACCGGATTTCCACTATTATGCTTTTCAAAAGGCTAAGCAATAACCTCTACAACTATGCTTTTCTAGGCTAAGCAATAACCTTACAATGTGCTTTTATAGGCTAAGCAATAACCTTTACACAATGCTTTTCTTAGGCTAAGCAATAACCTTAATACATAAAAGATTTCTCTCAAAGAAAGTGTCTTCACAAAACACTCTTATGAGATTACAATTTAAGCTTAAGTAAAATGCCTCTAAGTAGGCGGATATGAAAATGAAAATCTAACTCACACAACACAATGAAATGCAAAGATGAATGCTTATGATATGTGTGTGTGGAAAACTTCAATCAAGTTTAAAAAGAAGGCTTAATCAATGTATGCTAGAAGCATTTGAAAGTTAAGGCACACAAAGATTTGATTGAAGTTATATGCAAATCACTTGAACAACTACAAACTTGTTAATGATGTGAAAATCAAAAGATCACAAGTTGAAAGTTTAAGCCTAATCAAGTGATGCATGTGCTATGCTATGTTGTTTTCAAAAACAAAGGTTTAACTTAAGATTCAAATGAATGAAAACAACAAAGATGATTCAAACAAGTTAATGAAACATGTTTATAAAACAAATCAAAGGTTTTAACAAAACATGATTTATAAAGTTTTAACACAAAACTTGGTTTGAATCAAAGTGAGAAATCCATCACAATCTAAAACAAAGATTGAATGAAGGTAATGGATTTAACACATCATAGTTTATATGCTAATAATCATTTACCAATAATTTAGTCAAAGCATAAAACATATGATTAACAAAAGTAAAGCTTACTTGATGATTTAACTTAATGATCCAAGCTTTAGCTTTACTAATGACCCTCTTGGTCTTTCTTAGTTCATCCCCTTTTTCCTTGACTCCAAACTCCTCAAAGATGGCTTGGAAGGTCTAAAATGTTCAACCCTTTTCTCATGGGAATGAACTCATATTTATACTCAAAAAGTGAGTATCAGCGTGTCTTCGGTCGACCCCATACCATCCCCGGTCGACCGAATACAAACGGTCACAAATATGACCGTTGGAGAGCCAACGGCCCTCTGCCCGGTCGACCTGCAGTGTGCCAGGTCAACCTGGTCCATGGGCAGGTCGACCTGGTACACTGCAGGTCGACCCTGGGACCAGAATTCCCATTTTTCATATACTTTAAAGTGATTCTTGAGGGGATTCTTTTGGGCCATTAAATCAAGCATGGAAACATGATTTTAAATCATTCTAGGAGGTTTAAAATCATGAAATATAAAAAGCCTAAAATGATTAGAAAGTTTTAAAACCATAGGCTTGCTTGATTTATAAAACTCTTTTTCAAATTGAATGCATCCAAGATTAAAACCAAAACATGCATGAAACATATGATTTACAAGATTTAAAACAATGCATGTGTAAATCAAGATTTCAAGATTTTCTAAATCAATGCATGTGTGTGAATTCAAATGATGAATAAAATGAATGATGCATCCATCAAATTGCAATAAACAAAAACCTAACAATCTCCCCCTTTGCAATTTGATGGCAAACCTTCAATATGTTGGCAAACCTTGCTCAACACTAAGACTTCACACACAGTCTTCAGCTCCTCCTTGGCTGGACAATTCTTGAAATCTCTTTGGATGCTCTCTTTGTCTTGGCTTGGGCTTTAGCTCTTTTCCTTCATTGTTCTTGATGCTTGGAGCTTGATCATTCTTCAAGCTTTCATTTCATCTTCCTTTCTTTGGCCAAGCAACTTCTTTAGCTCCCAAGCTTTCTTCTCTTCATTTCTCCCTTTTGACCATGCACTCTTCGTTTGGCAAGATGTGCATTCTCTCCACCTTTAGCACTTTCTCCCCCTTAATTCTTTCTCCCCTTTTGCCATTAAGCTTGAGAACTTTCTCCCCCTTTGCCATTAAATTGCAAAGGTATCAATTGAAGAGGGGTACCTACACACATGAAACAAGGAAATACCTTTTAGTAGCACCTGTTAACAAAGGAAATAAAAATGTATATAACAGGTTATCATGCATGGTTGATAAGCTTATAAGGGTATCAGAGCTAATATAAGGTGAATTTGATCAAAACTAATACTTCCTATGAAGTTTTACTCCCCCTCAATCCATACTTCTCCTTTTGTCAAACATTTGACAAGAATATAACTATTTGGTGCAAGAAGATGGTTTAACCAATTGAGGGTTAACTTCAAGTGAAGGATTAGATTCCAAATGACTAATAAGCTCAATATGATCAAATTATCAATATAGAGCAAGGTCAAGGGATATACTAAACATAGCATCAATCAATATAACTATGAAAATCATATGCTATGAATATTTTTGAAATCATTTCATCCAATCATCAAATATGACTATCATGTGCAAGATGAGTGAAATGAAGTTCAAACATGAAGCCTACCTCAACCATTAACCAACCAAGATTATGAATACATAAGTATGGTGGTCATGAGATATACCAATAAGTGCAATGAGAGGAGGCAACCATGAAAATTATGATGCTAATAGAATGTGACAATTACAAAATCAAGCATCATAAAAGGATATTCATCACTTTTAATGATATGACTAATGAGCATAGTGATGAACAAGAGAAATTGCATAAAAGATATAACTTAGTAGAACATGCAATTTTAAAAGTGTCTAGTCATATGGATTCAACATCTAAGAAATCCATCAAACAATAGATATAACTAAGAAATACAAGGAATGGATTTCAAGGAGGTTCATATGATCAAGCACACTACTATGAAGTTGAAACATGTATAAAGCATGATACCAATAAGAAAAATACACATGAATCAACATCATAACCATCCATATAATAAATAATGATTAGAAAGTACAAAGGATGGATTTTTGAGTCCTAGAATGGTGTCTTCAAATAAAACTAAAATCAAGCACAACCATACAAGGAACCAATAAACATTTGCATATAAAAAGAATGTAACTAAATGAGCATAGATGCAAAAAGTCTATCATAACATTCATTTCCAATTCTAAGTTGATATAACCATATGCATAAGGAAATGAGAATATGGAACATGCTTTTATGAATACAACTAAAAAGGTTTTAAAGCATTTCCATTCATTCAATCTTCAAATCAAAAACAAAATCCAACAATGGACAAAATGAGTATGAAAATGAAGATAAAACATTTTTCAATTTGTATTCCAAAGAATATAACTACAAGGGCTCATACAAATTGAACATGTAGAAATGCAATACGAGTGATATAACTTAATGGGATCAAAAAGCAAATCTAACATGATGAAAATATAATCAATTAATTTTGAAAACCATGATATATAACTAGAGAAGTACATGAAAACAAAATCAATTGATTAAAAAGAAACAAATGCATTTTAATAAAATGTAACTAAGAGAGAACAAAATGCAAATGCAACATGACCAACAAAATGATTTAACTATTAAGGAGTAGGTTGGTCAAAGAGGTCCAAGGCCTTAAGGTTTTACTAAATATATAACTTTAGGAATCCACCTAAGGCCTTGTGAGGGTTGGTATTTGAGGTCCATCTTAAAAGTCTCACCAACTATTGGAGATTTGACTTGATAAATTTTCAATTTAGACTTATCACCATGATGTTTAGATTTAACTAAATTCGGCTTAGGTTGGTGATTAGTCTTTTGAGGTTGGTGAGTTTTCTTCTTAGGGGATGAATTCATTTTTCTTTTCTTCTTAACTCCTCCCTTAATTTGACTTTTGAATTTTAAATTTAACTTTGCAACTTTATTCAAAAGTTCTTTCATTTGAGATATGGGAGGTAGGTTGAGAAGCTTTTTGTTGATAGACTCTTTTAAAGTTGGTTTAACTTGTTTAAGCTTTTTAGAATCTATCTTGTGAGACTCCTTTTTAATTGGTTTAACTTGTTTAATCTTTTTGGAGTCTTCCTTGGATTTTAGTGTCTTAATCATCATAGTATTTGATTTTACCTTTTTAGGTTCAAATATGGATTTAGACACATTGCTTCTTCTTAATTTGCACTCAAACCTAAAATGTCCTTCAATGCCACAATAATTGCATTTAGTCATAGGCAAGGAGGAATGAGTACTAGAGAATGAGGACTCACCTTTCACAAAAGTGTTGGTGAATTTAGGATCATGAGAAATATTCCTATCAAATCCAAGACCCGTCCTATCTCCTTTTGATTTACCCAATTTAAATAACTTTTCAAATTTTTCTTCACTTTGGGTAAATTTGCACTCATATTTTTGTTTGTAAGTTTCAAGTTGAGTGACTTGTTCTTTAAGGGTTGAATTTTCATATTTAACTTTTGTAAGTTCATTTTCAATTCCCTTAAATTTGTTTAGCTCTTCATGGGCAAGTTTTAATTCAAATTTAACTTCATTGATAACATTAGATCCAAGTTCTAGAGTTTTTATCTTAATTTGTGCATTAGATAAATTTTCCATAGAAATGGTTAACTTGGATTCTAGGTTGTTAATGTTTTCATCTTGCCTTTTTAATTGATCTCTTAGTTTTGAATTTTCCTTATTAAGATTATCATAATCTATCTTTGATTCTCTTAGATCATCTTTAATATTAGATAGATTATGCAAAGAGATCATGAACTTAGATTCTGCACAATTTATTAATTCTTCTTTTTCTCTAAGTTCATCTTTTGAAGAGACTAATTCTTGATTTAGTCTTTTAGATTCTTCTTTTAATCTTCTATTCTTCTTAGAAAGCTCTAAGGATAATGTGCACAAATCCTCATAAGCTTTTTCAATGTCATTATCATTTTCATCATTTTCTTCCTCTTTTAATTCAAATTGAGATTCTTTAAATTCATTATTTGAATCTCCAATAGAAGGAAGAATGAGCGGTCTAGAAGAATCTACCAAAGAATCTACAAAGTCTAAACTAGTGGAATCCATTCTAATGATTTTCATGAAAACACAACACTAGGGTTTTGACTCTAGGTTTTTACACCTAATCAAGAGTTACAAACACTTGATCATAATAAAGAGCACGAGGCTCTGATACCAATTGAAAAGTCCGGGGGATCCTAACCCTAGAGGGGGGGTGAATAGGGTGAGCTACACTTTATGACCGATTTTAATTTCTTTACAATTAACCTAGTCACATGTGATGATTAACAAATATAATGCGGAAGCTAAACAAAATCACCACATAGCACACACCATAACACAATGATTTATAGTGGTTCGGCCTCAATGCCTACATCCACTACCGGCTTGTGTTCCTCACACCCCACCGGATTTCCACTATTATGCTTTTCAAAAGGCTAAGCAATAACCTCTACAACTATGCTTTTCTAGGCTAAGCAATAACCTTACAATGTGCTTTTATAGGCTAAGCAATAACCTTTACACAATGCTTTTCTTAGGCTAAGCAATAACCTTAATACATAAAAGATTTCTCTCAAAGAAAGTGTCTTCACAAAACACTCTTATGAGATTACAATTTAAGCTTAAGTAAAATGCCTCTAAGTAGGCGGATATGAAAATGAAAATCTAACTCACACAACACAATGAAATGCAAAGATGAATGCTTATGATATGTGTGTGTGGAAAACTTCAATCGAGTTTAAAAAGAAGGCTTAATCAATGTATGCTAGAAGCATTTGAAAGTTAAGGCACACAAAGATTTGATTGAAGTTCTATGCAAATCACTTGAACAACTACAAACTTGTTAATGATGTGAAAATCAAAAGATCACAAGTTGAAAGTTTAAGCCTAATCAAGTGATGCATGTGCTATGCTATGTTGTTTTCAAAAACAAAGGTTTAACTTAAGATTCAAATGAATGAAAACAACAAAGATGATTCAAACAAGTTAATGAAATATGTTTATAAAACAAATCAAAGGTTTTAACAAAACATGATTTATAAAGTTTTAACACAAAACTTGGTTTGAATCAAAGTGAGAAATCCATCACAATCTAAAACAAAGATTGAATGAAGGTAATGGATTTAACACATCATAGTTTATATGCTAATAATCATTTACCAATAATTTAGTCAAAGCATAAAACATATGATTAACAAAAGTAAAGCTTACTTGATGATTTAACTTAATGATCCAAGCTTTAGCTTTACTAATGACCCTCTTGGTCTTTCTTAGTTCATCCCCTTTTTCCTTGACTCCAAACTCCTCAAAGATGGCTTGGAAGGTCTAAAATGTTCAACCCTTTTCTCATGGGAATGAACTCATATTTATACTCAAAAAGTGAGTATCAGCGTGTCTTCGGTCGACCCCATACCATCCCCGGTCGACCGAATACAAACGGTCACAAATATGACCGTTGGAGAGCCAACGGCCCTCTGCCCGGTCGACCTGCAGTGTGCCAGGTCGACCTGGTCCATGGGCAGGTCGACCTGGTACACTGCAGGTCGACCCTGGGACCAGAATTCCCATTTTTCATATACTTTAAAGTGATTCTTGAGGGGATTCTTTTGGGCCATTAAATCAAGCATGGAAACATGATTTTAAATCATTCTAGGAGGTTTAAAATCATGAAATATAAAAAGCCTAAAATGATTAGAAAGTTTTAAAACCATAGGCTTGCTTGATTTATAAAACTCTTTTTCAAATTGAATGCATCCAAGATTAAAACCAAAACATGCATGAAACATATGATTTACAAGATTTAAAACAATGCATGTGTAAATCAAGATTTCAAGATTTTCTAAATCAATGCATGTGTGTGAATTCAAATGATGAATAAAATGAATGATGCATCCATCAAATTGCAATAAACAAAAACCTAACAATAGGACTCCCGATTAGAGAATTACGAGCAAAACATGGGATTTTCCAACACTTAGGCTCCAAAACGGCCCGCCGGGGGTCCAGAAATGGAAAACGGCCCCTAGAAAAATCGAAAACCAGTACGAGCACTTCCCTCAAGGGCAGAGTAACTTGTAGGAACTGACGGTTCGCAAATAGGACTCCCGGTTAGAGAATTACAACTGAAACATGAGATTTTCCAACACTTTGGCTCAAAAATGGCCCGCCGGAGCCCTGGAATGGGAAACAGCCAAGGTAAAGTCAAAAATCGGCATGAGCACTTCCCTCGAAGGTAAATTAACTTGTAGGAACTGACGGTTCGCAAATAGGACTCCCGGTTAGAGAATTACGACTGAAACATGGGATTTTCCAACACTTTGGCTCGAAAACGGCCCCAGGAAAGTTCGAAAATCGTCACGAGCACTTCCCTCGAGGGTAGAGTAACTTGTTGGAACTGACGGGTCACGAATAGGACTCCCGGTTAGAGAATTATGACTGAAACATGAGATTTTCCAACACTTATGCTTGAAAACAGCCCGTCGGTGGCCTGGAACGGGAAACGGCGGGGGGAGAAATCGGAAACCGGCATGAGCACTTCGTTCGTGGGTAAAGTAACTTGTAGGCACTGATGGTTCGCAAATAGGACTCCCGGTTAGAGAATTACGAGCGAAACATGTGATTTTCCATAACTTAGGCTTGAAAACGGCCTGCCGGGGTCTGGAACGGGAATCGGCCCAAGGAAAAAACGAAAACCGGCACGAGCACTTCCCTTGAGGGTAGAGTAACTTGTAGGAACTCACAGTTCGCAAATAGGACTCCCGATTAGAGAATTACGAGCGAAACATGGGATTTTCCAACACTTAGGCTCGAAAACGGCCCGCCGGGGGTCCGGAACGGGAAACTTCCCATGGAAACTTCGAAAACCGTCATGAGCACTTCCTTCGAGGGTAGAGTAACTTGTTGTAACTAACGGGTCACGAATAGGACACCCAATTAGAGAATTAAGACTGAAAGATGGGATTTTCCAACACTTAAGGCTCGAAAACTGCCCGCCGGGGGTCCGGAATGGGAAACGGCGGCTTGACAAAATCGAAACCTGGCACGAGCACTTCACTCGTGGGCAGAGTAACTTGTAGGCACTGACGGTTTACAAATAGGACTCCCGATTAGAGAATTACGAGTGAAACATTGGGTTTTCTAACACTTGGGCTCCAAAATGGCCCACCGGGGGTCTGGAACAGGAAACGACATCCGGAAAAATTTAAAACTGGCACGAGTATTTCCCTGGAAGGTAGACTAACTTGTAGGAACTGACAGTACGAGAAATAGGACTCCCGGTTAGACAATTACGGCTGAAACATGGGATTTTCCAACACTTAGGCTCAAAAACGGCCCAGTCAGGGGCCCAGAACGGTAAACAGCTGCGGGGAAAACTTGGAAACAAGCACAAGCACTTCGTTCGAGGGTAGAGTAACTTATAGGAACTGGGTTTTCGTAAATAGGACTCCCGATTAGAGAATTACGAGCAAAACTTGGGATTTTCTAACACTTAGGCTCCAAAACGGCCCGCCGCGGGTCCAGCAACGAAAAATGGCCCCCGGAAAAATAAAAAACCTAGTATAAGCACTTCCCTAGAGGGTAGAGTAACTTGTAGGAACTCACGGTTCGCAAATAGGACTCCCGGTTAGAGAATTACAACTGAAGCATGAGATTTTCCAACACTTTGGCTCAAAAATGGCCCGCCGGGGGCCTGGAACGGGAAACGGCCGAGGTAAAATTGGAAACCGGCACGAGCACTTCCCTCGAGGGTAAAGTAACTTGTAGGAATAGATGGTTTCAAGTAGGACTCTCGGTTTTAGAATTACGAGCGAAACATGGGATTTTCCAACACTTAGGCTCGAAATGGCCCGCCGGGGGTCCGGAATGGGAAACTGCCCCTTGAAAGTTCGAAAACCGTCACGAGCACTTCCCTCGAGGGTAGAGTAACTTTTTGGAACTGACGGGTCACGAATAAGACTCCCAATTAGAGAATTACGGCTGAAACATGAGATTTTCCAACACTTGTGCTCGAAAACAGCCCATCGGCGGCCTAGAACGGGAAACGGTGGGGGGAGAAATCGGAAACCTGCACGAGCACTTCGTTCGTGGGTAGAGTAACTTGTAGGCACTGATGGTTCGCAAATAGGACTCCCGTTAGAGAATTCCGAGCGAAACATGTGATTTTCCAAAACTTAGGCTTGAAAACTGCCTGCTGGGGTCTGGAACAGGAATCGGCCCAAGGAAAAAATGAAAACTGGCACGAGCACTTCCCTTGAGGGTAGAGTAACTTGTAGGAACTAACAGTTCGCAAATAGGACTCCCGATTAGAGAATTACGAGCAAAACATGGGATTTTCCAACACTTAGGCTCCAAAACGGCCCACCGGGGGTCCAGAAACAGGAAATGGCCACTAGAAAAATTGAAAGCCGGCACGATCACTTCCCTCGAGGGTGGAGTAACTTGTAGGAACTGAAGGTTCGCAAATAGGACTCCCAGTTAGAGAATTACGACTAAAACATGGGATTTTCCAACACTTTGGCTCGAAAAAGGCCCGTCGGGGGCCTGGAACTGGAAACGGCTGCGGGAAAAATCGGAAACCAGCACGAGCACTTCGTTCGAGGGTAGAGTAAGTTATAGAAACTGGCGGTTCGCAAATAGGACTCTCGATTAGAGAATTACGAGTGTATCATTGCATTTTCCAACACTTAGGCTCGAAAACGGCTCGCCAGGGGTCCGGAACGGGAACGGCATCCGGAAAAATCAAAAACCGGTAGGAGCACTTCCCTGGAAGGTAGAGTAACTTGTAGGAACTGACGGTATGGAAATAGGACTCCCAATTAGAGAATTACGACTGAAACATGGGATTTTCCAACACTTTGGCTCGAAACCGGCCTGTTGGGGGCCCGGAACGGCAAACGGCTGCGGGAAAATCGGAAACCAGCACAAGTACTTCGCTGGAGGGTAGAGTAATTTGTAGGAACTAGATTTTCATAAATAGAAGTCCCGATTAGAGAATTACGAGCAAACACATGGGATTTTCCAACACTTAGGCTCCAAAACGGCCCGCAGGGGGTCCAGAAACGGAAAACGGAACCCGAAAAAATAAAAAACCAGCACGAGCACTTCCCTCGAGGGTAGAGTAACTTGTAGGAACTGACTGTTCGCAAATAGGACTCCTGGTTAGAGAATTACGACTGAAACACGAGATTTTCCAACACTTTGGCTCGTAAACGGCCCACCGGGGGCCTGAACGGGAAACGGCCCAAGGTGAAATCGGAAACCGGCACGAGCACTTCCCTCGAGGGTAGAGTAACTTGTAGGAACAGTTGGTTCGCAAATAGGACTCTCGGTTAGAGAATTACGAGCAAAACATTGGATTTTCCAAAACTTAGGCTCGAAAACGGCCCGCCGGGGGTCCGGAACGGGAAACTGCCTCTGGATAGTACGAAAACTGTCACGAGCACTTCCCTCGAGGGTAGAGTAACTTGTTGGAACTGACGGGTCACGAATAGGACTCCTGGTTAGAGAATTATGACTGAAACATGGGATTTTCCAACACTTAGGCTCGAAAACAGCCCGTCGGTGGCCTGGAATGGGAAACGGCCACGGGATAAATTGGAGACCGGCACGAGCACTTCGTTCGTGGGTGGAGTAACCTGTAGGCACTGATTGTTTGCAAATAGGACTCCTTGTTAGAGAATTACGAGTGAAACATGTAATTTTCCAAAACTTAGGCTCGAAAATGGCCTGTCGGGGTCTAGAACGGGAATCGGCACACGGACAATACGAAAACCGGCACGAGGACTTCCCTTGAGCGTAGACTAACTTGTAGGAACTGACAGTTCGCAAATAGGACTCCCAATTAGAGAATCACGCGCGAAACATTGGATTTTCCAACACTTAGGCTCTAAAATGGCCCACCGGGTGTCCAGAATCAGGAAATGGCCCCCGGAAAAATCGAAAACCGCCACGATCACTTCCCTCAAGGGTAAAGTAACTTGTAGGAACTGAAGGTTCGCAAAAAGGACTTCCGGTTAGAGAATTACGACTGAAACATGGGATTTTCCAACACTTTTGCTTGAGAAAGGCCCGTCGGGAGCCCTGGAACGGTAAACGGCTGCGGGAAAAATTAAAAAAAAAGGACGAGCACTTCACTCGTTTATAGGAACTGACGGTTCGTGAATAGGACTTTCGATTTGAGAATTACGAGCGAAATAAGAGATTTTCCAACATTTTGGCTCGAAAACGGCCCGACGGAGGTCCAGAACGGGAAACGGTCCCCGGAAATACTGAAAACCGGCACGAGTACTTCCCTCGAGGGTAGAATAACTTGTTGGAACTGACGGGTCGCGAATAGGACACCCGGTTAGAGAATTAAGACTGAAAGATGGGATTTTCCAACACATAAGGCTCGAAAACTGCCCGCCGGGGGTCCGGAACGGGAAACAGCCGCCGGACAAAATCGAAAACCGGCACGAGCACTTCACTCGTGGGCAGAGTAACTTGTAGGCACTGACGGTTTGCAAATAGGACTCCCAATTAGAGAATTACGAGTGAAACATTGGGTTTTCCAATACTTGGGCTCCAAAACGGCCCACCGGGGGTCCGGAACGGGAAACGACACCCGAAAAAGTCAAAAACCGGCACGAGCACTTCCCTGGAAGGTAGAGTAACTTGTAGGAATTGACGGTACGGAAATAGGACTCCCGGTTAGACAATTACGACTGAAACATGGGATTTTCCAACACTTGGGCTCCAAAACGGCCCGTCGGGGGCCCAGAACGGTAAACGGCTGCGGGAAAAATCGGAAACCAGCACAAGCACTTCGCTCGAGGGTAGAGTAACTTGTACGAACTGGCTTTTTGTAAATAGGACTCCCGATTAGAGAATTACGAGCAAAACATAGGAGTTTCCAACACTTAGGCTCCAAAACGGCCCGCCGGGGGGCCAGAAATGGAAAACGGCACCTGGAAAAATAAAAAACCAGCACGAGCACTTCCCTCGAGGGTAGAGTAGCTTGTAGGAACTGACTGTTCGCAAATAGGACTCCAGGTTAGAGAATTACGACAGAAACATGAGATTTTGCAACACTTTGGCTCGTAAACGGCCCGCCGGCGGCCTGGAACGGGAAACGGCCCAAGGTAAAATCGGAAACCGGCACGAGCACTTCCCTCGAGGGTAGAGTAACTTGTAGGAACAGATGGTTCGCAAGTAGGACTCTCGGTTAGAGAATTACGAGCGAAACATTGGATTTTCCAACACTTAGGCTCGAAAACGGCCCGCCGGGGATCCGGAATGGGAAACTGCCCCTGGATAGTTCGAAAACCATCACGAGCACTTCCCTCGAGGGTAGAGTAACTTGTTGGAACTGACGGGTCACGAATAGGACTCCTGGTTAGAGAATTATGACTGAAACATGGGATTTTCCAACACTTAGGCTCGAAAACAGCCCGTCGGTGGCCTGGAACGGGAAACGGCCGCAGGAGAAATCGGAGACCGGCAGGAGCACTTCGTTCGTGGGTAGAGTAACCTGTAGGCACTGATTGTTTGCAAATAGGACTCCTGGTTAGAGAATTACGAGCAAAACATGTGATTTTCCAAAACTTAGGCTCGAAAACGGCCTGCCGGGGTCTGGAACGGGAATCGGCACAAGGACAATACGAAAACCGGCACGAGAACTTCCCTTGAGGGTAGACTAACTTGTAGGAACTGACAGTTCGCAAATAGGACTCCCGATTAGAGAATCACGACCGAAACATGGGATATTCCAACACTTAGGCTCTAAAATGGCCCACCGGGTGTCCAGAAATAGGAAATGGCCCTCGAAAAAATCGAAAACCGGCACGATCACTTCCCTCGAGGGTAAAGTAACTCGTAGGAACTGAAGGTTCGCAAAAAGGACTCCCAGTTAGAGAATTACGACTGAAACATGGGATTTTCCAACACTTTGGTTCGAAAAAGGCCCGTCGGGGGCCTGGAATAGGAAACGGCTGTGGGAAAAATCGGAAACCAGCACGAGCACTTCGGTCGAGGGTAGAGTAAGTTATAGAAACTGGCGGTTCACAAATAGGACTCTAGATTAGAGAAATACGAGTGAAACATTGCATTTTCCAACACTTAGGCTCGAAAACGGCTCGCCAGGGGTCCGGAATGGGAAACAGCACCCGGAAAACTAAAAAACCGGCATGAGCGGGCAGAGAAACTTGTAGGAACTGACGGTTCGCAAATAGAACTCCCGGTTAGAGAATTACGACTGAAAAATGGGATTTTCCAACACTTACGCTCGAAAACGGCCCGTCGGGGCCCTGGAACGGCAAACGGCTGCGGGAAAAATCGGAAACCAGCACAAGTACTTCGCTCGAGGGTAGAGTAATTTGTAGGAATTGGCTTTTCGTAAATAGGACTCCCGATTAGGGAATTACAAGCAAACACATGGGATTTTCCAACACCTAGGCTCCAAAACGGCCCGCCGGGGGTCAAGAAATGGAAAACGGCACCCGAAAAAAAAAAACCAGCACGAGCACTTCCCTCGAGGGTAGAGTAACTTGTAGGAACTGATTTTTCGCAAATAGGACTCCCGGTTAGATAATTACGATAGAAGCAAGAGATTTTCCAACACTTTGGCTCTTAAACGGCCCGCCGGGGGCCTGGAACCGGAAACGGCCCAAGGTAAAATCGGAAACCGGGACGACAACTTCCCTCGAGGGTAGAGTAACTTGTAGGAATAGATGGTTCGCAAGTAGGACTCTCGGTTAGAGAATTACGAGCGAAACATTGGATTTTCCAACACTTAGGCTCGAAAACGGCCCGCCGGGGGTCCGGAACGGGAAACTGCCCCTGGATAGTTCGAAAACCGTCACTAGCACTTCCCTCGAGGGTAGAGTAACTTGTTGGAACTGACGGGTCACGATTAGGACTCCTGGTTAGAGAATTATGACCGAAACATGGGATTTTCCAACACTTAGGCTCGAAAACAGCCCGTCGGTGGCTTGGAACGGGAAACGGCCGCGGGAGAAATCGAAGACCGGCACGAGCACTTCGTTCGTGGGTAGAGTAACCTATAGGCACTGATTGTTTCCAAATAGGACTCCTGGTTAGAGAATCACGAGCGAAAAATGTGATTTTCCAAAACTTAGGCTCGAAAACGGCCTGCCGGGGTGTGGAACGGGAATCGGCACAAGGACAATACGAAAACCGGCACGAGAACTTCCCTTGAGGGTAGACTAACTTGTAGGAACTGACAGTTCGCAAATAGGACTCCCGATTATAGAATCACGAGCGAAACATGGGATTTTCCAAAACTTAGGCTCGAAAACGGCCCACCGGGTGTCCAGAAACAGGAAATGGCCCCCAGAAAAATCGAAAACCGCCACGATCACTTCCCTCGAGGGTAAAGTAACTTGTAGGAACTGAAGGTTCGCAAAAAGGACTCCCGGTTAGAGAATTACGACTGAAACATGGGATTTTCCAACACTTTGGCTTGAAAAAGGCCCGTCAGGGGCCCTGGAATGGTAAACGGCTGCGGGAAAAATCAGAAAAAAGCATGAGCACTTTACTCGTTTATAGGAAC
>CM022955.1:35346397-35374514 GCA_012931725.1 Litsea cubeba | reverse complement strand
CGTCACCGCTGAAAATACCAAGGCCACCGGTCTCAAATCGACCGACGGATAATCAGAGCCCTGGTAGCCGCTGGATGGCATCAACGGTCCATGTCAACAGGCGACCTCTCCGTATATCCAGGAGAACCGCCAAACAAAAACCCCGGTCTTGATTACATTTGTCCTTCTCACCCAGCTTGGAGGATCTTCCCTCTTGGGGCACGTGGGGGCAAGGCTCAGAATCGAGACGGTGCGATCAAACATCGACCGGTAGTAACAGTCTTCTTCTCACCATTTGCTGTGAAGGAAAACTGAAAAATCTCCTCTTTGGATGTAATGTCGTCAGGGACCGCATCACCAAAGAAGAAGGTAGGCTTAGGCAAAATGCTCTGATCTTCCATCAGCCATGGACGACTGCTTACCATGATCTTAAAAATTCCTCTCCCTTGAGAGTGATCAGTCGCTGCCTCATCTCATCTCGGTTGAGGGAGTCGCACTCTTCCAGGTTTCTTTCAACATACTGGACCTTCTCGAAAGCCTGCTGAACGGCCGGATTAGAAGATCTAGAAGATCGACGAGGTACGCTTGTAGCAGGCTCTTTACCCCTTGTTCGCTCTAGAGGAACCACCTGAAAGGATGGAAAAGGAAACAGATCAAACATCAAAATGACAGAATCTCGCTAAAAAAAATCTGCGAAATTTTTGACATGATGACGGGGCAATTCCGAAGAAAAGGAACTATCCCGAAAGAAATAGAAAGCTTGAAGATGGGCTCAACATCGCTGCGAAGCTCCGAAACTCCAAAACTTTCGAAACCTAAAAGTCTCCGCAAAATCAGGAAGGGCTCAACATCACTGCGAGCTCCAAGTTCCCAAATTTGCAAACACTTTCAGGTATGCAATCACATCATGCTACAAGTTTAATTTACAAATTAAAGGCATGCATGAACATCTAGATTTGCGAAAAAAAAAAAATGCATTATCATGATGAGCAAAAAAAAAAAAAAAAAAAAAAAAAAAAAAAAAAAAAAAAAAGAAAAGAAAAGAAACTTTCTCTAAAAAAAAAGGGAGGAGAAAGAAAACAAAAAAAAAAAGGGAAACGAAACTCTCTCAAAAAAAAAAGAGGAGGGAAAGAAAAAAAAAAAAAAAAAAAAGAAAGAAATTTTTTTAGGGGCTGGCCCACAGGCCGTGGCCCACAGGCCACATGGCCGTACGGCCAGATCCGTACGGATCTGTCCGTACGGCCCACATAAAAAAAAAAAACAAACATGAAAAAACAAAAAGAAAGAAAAGAAAGCAAAAAAAAAAACGTGTGAAAAAAAAAAAGAAGAAAGGCAAAACACGTGAACAAAAAAAGAGAAGAAAAGAAAAAAAAAAAAAAGAGAAGAAAGAACTTTTTTTTTTCCTACAATGGAGTTTTCTTGAAAAAGAAGAACTTACTTGAAGCCCTTGATGGAGAAGAAGAAGAAAACTCTTGAAGATCTTGAAGAAGAAAAGCTCTTGGTCTTGAAGCCCTCTTGAGATTATTGCAAAAGAAAGTAGTAAGAGCAAGAGATCCAACCTTCTTTTTGCTTTTATAGAGGAGAGCAAACCAAAGAAGGAAAGAAGAAAGAGGTAAGTGTTACTAATTAGTAACCTTTACCAAAAGAAAGAAATTAGAAAGATTCTTTCCCAAAAGAAAGGGATCTTGAGAGATTTTCTCCTAAAATCAATCTATGACGGATTCTTTCCCAAAAGAAAGATATCTTGAGATATCCTATCCCAAATAAAGGGATCTTGAGAGATTTTCTCCAAAATCAATCTATGACGGATTCTTTCCCAAAAGAAAGATATCTTGAGATATTCTATCCCAAAATAAAGGGATCATGAGAGATTCTCTCCAAGTAAAGATATTCTTAGATATTCTCTATCCAAATGAGATATTTTGGATATTCTTTACAAAATGACACCATATGAGATCTAAGCCATTTCAAAAGCTTAAGGTCCCATGGTTAGCCCATATGAGCCAGGTTTGACCACCTAGGCACACAAAAAAAAAAAAAAAAAAAAAAAAAAAAAAGAAATTTTTTTTGGGGCTTTTAGTCAAAGAGAAATCCCTCTTACCAAGAGCATACAAAAATGGTTCCATGCCTCTTTTGAGTTGATTGGACCATACAAAAGAAAATTCCAAGCCCCATGAGCTTCCAAAAAATCAAACCATCCAGCCTCATATACCAAATTGAGCCAAATCTTGAAATTGACATTCCACAAAAATCAAACCAAATCCTGGTCCCCTAACTTGCCACATACAGCCTGTTAGGTCACAAGACCAAACCAAAAACCAAAACCTGATCCCCTAACTTGCCACATACAGCCTGTTAGGTCACAAGATCAAAACCAAAATTGATCCCCCAACATTCCACATACAGCTTGTTGGGTCACACGATCAAAACCAAACCTGACCCCCTAACCTGCCATATATAGCCTGTTAGGTCACAAGGTCAAACCCAAATCCACATCCCTGATGTCATCTTCAAAACTTTGCCTCGAGATGGTACGTGATCCCTTTCACCGCCATAAAATTCCCCTGGAAGCTCAAAAGGCTACAAATACCAAAAAGAAAGACTGCTCAAAGACTCTTGGTCAAGTCACAGGCTCTCCTTCAAAAAAATCTCTTCGAGGCACATCGACTACAAAAGTTAAGCAACTCGCCGCTGTACCTCGAGGGGGCATTTGTTGACACCAAAAATGTCACTTTGCCTTTCCAAGATCCAAAGAGCTACATGAAGTCGCAACCTGCCATAAAAAGGTAATGCTGCTTCCAAAAATCAAATCTTGTCAGAATCAAACAAAAACTGCAAGATTCTTCCAGACAGCCCAAAAGAGGAGTACACAAGAAGTTTCGGGCCATTTCAAAGTCATTTGGCCTAACTTCGCTTCTCCGACAGCCGAAAAGGAGCTCTCGGCGGCAAAAGCTCTCCGGGACCATGATTTCCGAGACAGAGCCTATGGATCATCTTAAAATGACTCCAATAGGTTCCCTGTCACATTTCAAGTCAATCGGACATCGGTTGACCGCACATCAAACCGCGACATCTTCATCGCGACAAAAAGCAAGTCTGCAGGTGATAGGACCCCAAACGGCTTCGAAACTCAAACAAAAGCCTATGGTTGGTCTTATTTATTGCTCAGCCGGCTTCACACCAATTTCAGGTCATTCCGACATCGTTTGACCCAGTTTCAGCTTTTGACAGAAAAATCGGCAGCTCTGCGCGACAAAGTCTTCGGCTTTCTCAGGAAATTGGAAAACTTTGCAAAAAAAAAATGCAAGGATTCTCATCAGGTTTCCTACAAAGAATCAGGCCAATAAATGATCAAAATGTCAAAGAAAAGTACAGAAGAAAAAAGAATCAGAAAAGAGCAAAAACGGACGCAAAACGGGACCAGAAAGGGGGAAAACCCCCCCAGGGTCGCAGACCCCTGCGACCCTGGGCCAGGGTCGCAGGCCCCTGCGACCCTGCCCAAGGTCGCAGGCCCCTGCGACCCTGGGCCAGGGTCGCCGGCGACCATGGACCCCGGGGTCGCCGGGAACGCCCCGGAAACCCCGGTTTTCACCGTTTTTTCGCGATTCGAGAAGCCCAGCCTCTGGTACTTTCCAAAATTCATGCTTTTGAGACACCAAGTCCTCTGATATCCGTCCAAAACACGGGTAAATCATCAAGAGTATCAAAGACAGTATTGATCGCCACCTGGTCAACCAAAAAAAGTGTGCTTTCCACCCGACCGATCGAGAAATCGACAGGACAGATGGCACCGACCCGCTGTTTGGCAACAAAACACCTGAAATTACATGGTCATCTGATGTCGATCTACATGAAGATCCATCGATGATCATCAACAGAAGAATTCCAAAAGACGTGGCACGGCCCGCGACTCTTCAGCTGCTCGGCGACCACTTAATGCGATTAATTGACTAGCTTATTACAGTCATTAATCCATTTCCTTGGACGGCCCCAATCAGAAAGCAAGCATTGGGAGTTACAAGTCAAGAGATTCATGGCATTTAACCCATGAAACTCCTCCCATCATGGCGATTAAAGGCGATTAAATGCCCTCAATCTCCTCCGGCCAATCAGAAGCCAAGAAAAAAGAGTTACAAAATAAACAAATCAATTTTGTAACTCCTCCCATTATGTGGCTTAATGACATTAAAAGCCCATAAGCTCTCCTAAATGGCTACCAAGAGCCTATAATAGGAGAGCACTCAAAGGAATCCAGATCGGAAAAAAAAAAGACAGACACACAGACAGAGAGAAGCACAGAAATCCAGAGAAAGGAAAAAGAGAGAAAACTCTGCAGAAGTTCTACACCGGCCACCGCAACAAGGTGACAAAAGTCCCTTGGGGGGCACCCCCCCCAAGGTCCTTGCCTTCTCCTCCTGCCTCCAATGGCTTAGATATGGCTTTTCAGCCCGTCTACTCGGTTTTTTATTGGACATAGGACCTTCCTTTGGTCTTTGTCTTCTAAAAACCCGAGGTTATAGCCAAGCCAAGCGAATCAAATGGCATCCTCTGTTCTCATCTGCATGGATGATGGCGAAGCCCACATATGGCTTGCGACCGTCAATCTAAACGAGTCCCCCACAATCTCCTGAGAAGTTAGATCCTCCTTTTCTTGCTTTTCATTGTAGTTTGTATTTTTTCAAAAGAGACAAAAATCACAATTCTTGTCTTTCATTGTTGATAAGGATTGTAAATCGGCTATAAACGCTAAAATCGGCTATAAACGCCAAAGTTGGCTATAAACGCCAAAAATCGGCTATAAACGCCAAAATCGGCTATAAATGCCAAAAAAATCGCCTTTCACGGCAAATCAAGAAAATGTCTCTTTTCTTAAATATATGTGCAATGGAAAACTTGAAAGAAGTTGATTTCCTTTTTACTTGCGAAGGTTGATCTCCGGATCACCACTTGCAATTCCAAGTAAAAATAGAAAATCTGGCACACCCACAAAAAAAGAAATGTTGATGCACGCCCCTGCCCCCCGGTTACGAAAGGGTCGGACCCGACGGACTCCCACGTCCGCCGACCTCGGTAGAACCAAGCAGGAGCGCGGTCCATCAGATGTATCCAAAACAATGAATCAATTCAAAACATAAACATGTTAAGGACACAACAAATCATAGTTTAACATGCTAGAAAATATTTACCAATAAATAAAGCAAGGCATGAAAACATATGATTAGGAAAAGCAAGCTTACTTAGATGGTTTAACTTTTGATTCCAAGCTTTAGCTTTCCTTAAAGACCCTTAGAATTCCCTAGCTCATTCCCATTTGTTTGGCCTCAAATCACCTCAAGGAGGGCCACTTAGTTCCTCAAATTTGGCTAAGGAATGAACTAGTATTTATACCCAAAAAGTGGGTTTCTGCGAGTCCTCGGTCGACCTGCACTTTCCCGGGTCGACCAGGGCTTCAACGGTCATAAAAATGACCGTTTGGGAAAAGGCTCAACGGCCACTTTCTCGGTCGACCTGCAGTGGGCTCGGTCGACCGGGTCCATGGGCTCGGTCGACCGGCCACACTGCGGGTCGACCGGGTCCCCTGGACCATTTCCCCCAAAAATGCATATTTTGCATATTTTAAAGTATTTTACTTTTGGGGACTTTTGGGCCATAAAATCAAGCATGGAATCATGATTTTAAATCAAACTAAGAGGTTTAAAAAACATGAAACATAAAAAGCCTAAAAATAATTTGAGACTTTAAAACCAAAGGCATGCTTGATTCTTTAAAACTTCTTTTCAAAATCAATGCATCCAATGTTTAAAATCAAAAACATGCATGAAACATGAAATTTAAAAGACTTAAATCAATGCATGTGAAAATATAGATTTCAAGTTTTTCTAAATCAAAGCTCTTGTGAAAAATCAAATGATGATTAAAATGTTAATGCATCCATCAAATTGCAAACACAAAATCCCTAACATAGAGTAACTTGTAGGAATAGATGGTTCGCAAGTAGGACTCTCGGTTAGAGAATCACGAGCGAAACATTAGATTTTCCAACACTTAGGATCGAAAAACGGCCCGCCGGGGGTCCGGAATGGGAAACTTCCCATGGAAATTTTGAAAACCGTCACGAGAACTTCCCTCGAGGGTAGAGTAACTTGTTGGAACTGACGGGTCACTAATAGGACTCCCGGTTAGAGAATTAGAACTGAAACATGGGATTTTCCAACACTTAGGCTCAAAAACAGCCCGTCGGTGGCCTGGAATGGGAAACGGCCACGGGAGAAATCGGAGACCGGCATGAGCACTTCGTTCGTGGCTAGAGTAACTTGTAGACACTGATTGTTCCAAATAGGACTCCTGGTTAGAGAATTACGAGCGAAACATGTGATTTTCTAAAACTTAGGCTCGAAAACGGCCTGCCGGGGTCTGGAACGGGAATCGGCTCAAGGACAATACGAAAACCGGCACGAGCAATTCCCTTGAGGGTAGTGTAACTTCTAGGAACTAACAGTTCTCAAATAGGACTCCCGATTAGAGAATTACGAGTGAAACATGGGATTTTCCAACACTTAGGCTTTAAAACGGCCCACCGGGTGTCCAGAAACAGGAAATGGCCCCCGGAAAAATCGAAAACCGCCACGATCACTTCCCTCGAGGGTGGAGTAACTTGTAGGAACTGAAGGTTCGCAAAAAGGACTCCCGGTTAGAGAATTACGACTGAAACATGGGATTTTCCAACACTTTGACTTGAAAAAGGCCCGTCGGGGGCCCTGGAACGGTAAACAGCTGCGGGAAAAATCGGAAAAAAGAACGAGCACTTCACTCGTATATAGGAACTGACGGTTCGCAAATAAAACTTTCGATTTAAGAATTTCGAGCGAAACATGAGATTTTCCAACACTTCGGCTCGAAAACGGCCCGCCGGAGGTCCGGAACGGGAAACGGTCCCCGGAAATACTGAAAACCGGCACGAGCACTTCCCTCGAGGGTAGAGTAACTTGTTGGAACTGACGGGTCGCGAATAGGACAACCGGTTAGATGATTAAGACTGAAAGATGGGATTTTCCAACACTTAAGGCTCGAAAACTGCCCGCCGGGTGTCCGGAACGGGAAACGGACGCCGGACAAAATCGAAAACTGGCACGAGCAGTTCACTTGTGGGTAGAGTAACTTGTAGGCACTGACGGTTCGCAAATAGGACTCCCGATTAGAGAATTACGAGTGAAACATTGGGTTTTCCAACACTTGGGCTCCAAAACTGCCCACCGGGGTCCGGAATGGGAAACGACAACCGGAAAAATCAAAAACCGGTACGAGCACTTCCCTAGAAGGTAGAGTAACTTGTAGGAACTAATGGTACGGAAATAGGACTCCCGGTTAGAGAATTACGACAGAAACATGGGATTTTCCAACACTTAGGCACCAAAACGGCCCGTCGGGGGCCCATAATGGTAAACGGCTGTGGGAAAAATCGAAAACCAGCACAAGCACTTCGCTCGAGGGTAGAGTAACTTGTAGGAACTGGCTTCTCGTAAATAGGACTCCCGATTAGAGAATTACGAGCAAAACATGGGATTTTCCAACACTTATGCTCCAAAACGGCCCGTAGGGGGTCCAGAAATGGAAAACGGCCCCCGAAAAAATCGAAAACCAGTACGAGCACTTCCCTCGAGGGTAGAGTAACTTCTAGGAACTGACGGTTCGCAAATAGGACTCCCGGTTTGAGAATTACAACTGAAACAAGAGATTTTCCAACACTTTGGCTCAAAAATGGCCCATCGAGGGCCTGGAACGGGAAACGGCCAAGGTAAAATCCGAAACCGGCACGAGCACTTCCCTCGAGGGTAGAGTAACTTATAGGAACAGATGGTTCGCAAGTAGGACTCTCGGTTTTAGAATTACGAGCGAAACATGCGATTTTCCAACACTTAGGCTCGAAAACGGCCCGCCGGGGGTCTGGAACAGGAAACTGCCCCTGGAAAGTTCGAAAACCATCACGAGCACTTCCCTCGAGGGTAGAGTAACTTGTTGGAACTGACGGGTCACGAATAGGAGTCCCAGTTAGAGAATTACGACTGAAACATGGGATTTTCCAACACTTAGGCTCGAAAACAGCCCGTCGGTGGCCTGGAATGGGAAACGGCCGCGGGAGAAATCAGAGACCGGCAAGAGCACTTCGTTCGTGGGTAGAGAAACTTGTAGGCACTGATTGTTTGCAATAGGACTCCGGGTTAGACAATAACGAGCGAAACATGTGATTTCCAAAACTTAGGCTCGAAAATGGCCTGCCGGGGTCTGGAACGGGAATCAGCACAAGGACAATACGAAAACTGGCACGAGCAATTCCCTTGAGGGTAGTGTAACTTGTAGGAAGTGACAGTTCGCAAATAAGACTCCCGATTAGAGAATTACGAGCGAAACATCGGATTTTCCAACACTTAGGCTCTAAAACGGCCCACCGGAGGTCCAGAAATAGGAAATGGCCCCCGGAAAAATCGAAAACCGGCACGATCAGTTCGCTCGAGGGTAGAGTAATATGTAGGAACTGAAGGTTCGCAAATAGGACTCCCGGTTAGAGAATTACGACTGAAACATGGGTTTTTCCAACACTTTGGCTTTAAAAAGGCCCGTCGGGGGCCCTGGAACGGTAGACGACATCCGGAAAAATCAAAAACCGGCACGAGCACTTCCCTGAAAGGTAGAGTAACTTGTAGGAACTGACGGTACGGAAATAGGACTCTCGGTTAGAGAATTACGACTGAAACATAGGATTTTCCAACACTTAGGCTCAAATACGGCCCGTCGGGGGCCCTGAACGGTAAATGGCTGCGGGAAAAATCGGAAACCAGCACAAGCACTTCGCTCGAGGGTAGAGTAACTTGTAGGAACTGGCTTTTCGTAAATAGGACTCCCGATTAGAGAATTACGAGCAAAACATGAGATTTTCCAACACTTAGACTCCAAAACGGGCCGCCGGGGTTACAGCAATGAAAAACGTTCTACGGAAAAATCGAAAACTAATACAAGCACTTCCCACGAGGGTAGAGTAACTTGTAGGAACTGACGGTTCGCCAATAGGACTCCCGGTTAGAGAATTACAACTAAAACATGAGATTTTCCAACACTTTGGCTCAAAAATGGCCCGCCGGGGGCCTGGAACGGGAAACGTCCACGGTAAAATTGGAAACCGGCACGAGCACTTCCCTCGAGGGTAAAGTAAGTTGTAGGAATAGATGGTTCACAAGTAGGACTCTCGGTTTTAGAATTACGAGCCAAAGATGGGATTTTCCACCACTTAGGCTCGAAAACGGCCCGCCGGGGGTCCGGAATGGGAAACTGCCCCTGGAAACTTCTAAAACCGTCACGAGCACTTCCCTCGAGGGTAGAGTAACTTGTTGTAACTGACGGGTCACGAATAGGGCTCCCGGTTAGAGAATTACGACTGAAACATGAGAATTCCAACACTTATGCTCGAAAACAGCTCGTCAGTGGCCTGGAACGGGAAACGGCGGGGGGAGAAATCGTAAACCAGCACGAGCACTTCGTTCATGGGTAGAGAGTAACTTGTAGGCACTGATGGTTCGCAAATAGGACTCCCGGTTAGAGAATTACGAGCGAAACATGTGATTTTCCAAAACTTAGGCTTGAAAACGACCTACCGGGGTCTGGAACGGGAATCGGCCCAAGGAAAAAATGAAAACCGGTACGAGCACTTCCCTTGAGGGTAGAGTAACTTGTAGGAACTAACAGTTCGCAAATAGGACTCCCGATTAGAGAATTGCGAGCGAAACGTGAGATTTTCCAATACTTAGGCTCCGAAACGGCCCACCGGGGGTCGAGAAACAGGAAATGGCCACTGGAAAAATGGAAAACCGGCACGATCACTTCCCTCGAGGGTGGAGTAACTTGTAGGAACTGAAGGTTCGTAAATAGGACTCCTCCCGGTTAGAGAATTAGGACTGAAACATGGGATTTTCCAACACTTTGGCTCGGAAAAGGCCCGTCGGGGGCCTGGAACAGTAAACGGCTGCGGGAAAAATCGGAAACCAGCACGAGCACTTCGCTTGAGGGTAGAGTAAGTTATAGAAACTGGCGGTTCGAAAATAAGACTCTCGATTAGATAATTACGAGTGAAACATTGCATTTTCCAACACTTAGGCTCGAAAACGGCTCGCCAGGGGTCCGGAACGGGAAACGGCACCCGGAAAAATAAAAAACCGGCACGAGCACTTCCCTCGAGGGTGGAGTAACTTGTAGGAACTGTTAGAGTGTTTATTCTGTTGCAATTTGATTGGATGCATTCATTGTCTCATCTTGACCTCTCTCTCATTCATGTTCTCTTTCTTAGGATCCACTTGCATATCTTTCTTTCATAAACTTTGTTTTTATTTGAAAAACCCTCAGAACTTCGGGTTTTCTGATTGTATAGTCTGTCGGTCAGACTGTCGGCTCTTGTCGGTCAGCCGATACAAGAACCGAGTCCAACCGTTGGCTCCATCGGTTCCTTTTCCAGAGAGCTTCATTTTAAAATCTTCTCTGTCGGTCAGCTCCTCGGTTCCTATCGGTCAACCGACAGCGCATGAATTGTAAGACCGAGAGCTTGTCGGTTCCAAAAACAGACAGTGTTTCTTTTCATCATATTTGTGCTATCGGTTCCTGTGTCGGTTCCGTGTGGGTCGACCGATGTTGTTGGTCAAACCGCCAAGTGTTTCTTGGTCAGCAATTTTTTCAAAATTATAGCCGTTGGCTTGTGCCGTTAGGCTATCGGTTGACCGACACCATGTTGTCGGCTAGCCGATAGCTATCCGTTGGGAACACTTTTTCTATAAAAAGTGACTTTCTCTTTGGGGAAAGTTGCTGAATTTTTGAGAACTTTAGAGCCAAAAGGAGAGGAACTTTTCAAGAGCTTTTCAAAAGGGATTATGGAAGCATTTCAACTTTCCAATCTTTGATCTTTAAAATGGGTGTGCTTTCTAAATCTCTATCTCTATTTCATGCTTAGATCTTTCATCTTTGTTTTCTTTTAAGCATGATCAAATTGTTAGTCCTCTTCTAAAGATATTGGTTCTTTTCATAACATGCCTTGATCTTTGAAAACCTTTAGCATTATGAAATCAACATATGTCTTCTCATTCACATGTGTTTTTGAACATTAACTTTCAAATCTATTATTTCAAGTTTGATCTTTGACAAAACCATGTGTTGAGTAATTCAACTCCTTCTCTTACATATGATTATCATCCTTTGCATTATTTGAAGTTACATATTTTTAAAGAAAAGGAGTGCTTTCTAGTCCATGCATTCGTTATAAACATTATCATTCATATGCATGCTTCTGGTTAGAATGTTATCATTGTCCATTCAGCCTATCTAGAGGCAAACCACAGTGTTTAATTTGTTCTCTTATCAATGCATAAATAGGCATTTCACTTAAGAGAAAAATCAATGGTGTAAGGGTTGGTGCTTAGCCTTGAAAAGCACATATTATTGTAAAGGTTCATGCTTAGCCTTGAAAAGCATTGTGATGAGGTTGTAAGGTTTGAGGTGATCCTAAACCTTGAATTGAATAGTGAAATCCGGTAAGGTGACCGGGAGTGGATGTAGGCAACTTGGCCGAACCACTATATTGATTGTGTTACGGTGATTTGTGTTTACCTTCCTTGTTATGATTGTTGGTCTTATGATTGGGTATGAGCTTGATTAAAGGTTGTATTTGAAAGTCCTGGGATCCTAACCCTAGAGGGGGGGTGAATAGGGTGAGCTACACTTTATGACTAATTATGACCAATTTTAATTTCTTTAAAACAAACTAGTCACATGTGATGATTAACATACATAATGCGGAAGCTAAACAAAACAATCACCACAACACAAGATTTATAGTGGTTCGGCCTCAATGCCTACATCCACTACCGGCTTGTGTTCCTCACACCCCACCGGATTTCCACTATTATGCTTTTCAAAAGGCTAAGCAATAACCTCTACAACTATGCTTTTCTAGGCTAAGCAATAACCTTACAATGTGCTTTTATAGGCTAAGCAATAACCTTTACACAATGCTTTTCTTAGGCTAAGCAATAACCTTAATACATAAAAGATTTCTCTCAAAGAAAGTGTCTTCACAAAACACTCTTATGAGATTACAATTTAAGCTCTAATAAATTGCCTCTAAATAGGCGGATATGAAATTGAAAAAACTAACTCACACAACACTCTATGAAATGCAAAGATGTATGCTCATGATGTGTGTGTGTGAAGACTTCAATCAAGTTTAAAATTAAGCTCAATCAATATATGCTAAAAGCATTTAAAAGTTTAATGCACATAAAAAGATTTGATTGAAGTGTAATGCAAATCACATGTATAAAATGCAAACTTGTTAATGATTTATGAAATCAAAATGACACAAGTTGTATGAAATTAATTTATCTTAAACATGTGATGCATATGCAATGTTGTTTTCAAAATGAAAGTTTAACTAAAGATCAAATGAATGAAAACAACAAAAGATGATTCAAACAAGTTAATGAAACATATTTATAAAACAAATCAAAGGTTTCAACATAACATGTTTTATAAAGTATTTTAAAACAAACTTGGATTGAATCAAAGTAAAGAATTCATCACAACATAAATCAAAGATAGAATGAAGGTAATGAATTCAATACATCATAGTTAACATGCTAAAAATCATTTACCAATAATTTAAGCAAAGCATGAAACATATGATTAAGAAAACTAAAACTTACTTAGAGATTTAACTTCATGATCCAAGCTTGAGCTTCCTATAGACCCTTTGGTCTCTCTTGGTTCATCCCCTTTTCTTTGTCTCCAAACACCTCAATGAAGGCTTGAAAGTTGCTCAAAGTTCCACTCTTTTTCTCATGGGATGAACTCATATTTATACTCAAAAAGTGAGTATCAACGTGTCTTCGGTCGACCCCATACAGGCCCCGGTCGACCTCATGCAAACGGTCCCAAATATGACCGTTGGAGAGCCAACGGCTCTCTTCCCGGTCGACCTGCAGTGTGCCAGGTCGACCTGGTACATGGGCAGGTCGACCTGGTACACTGCAGGTCGACCCTGGGACCAGAATTCCCATGTTTTCTCATGTATCAAAGTGATTTTTGAGGGGATTCTTTTGGGCCATTAAATCAAGCATGGAAACATGATTTTAAATCATTCTAATTATTTTAAAATCATGAAACATAAAAAGCCAAATATAATTTGAAACTTTAAAACATTGGCTAGCTTGATTTGTAAAAATTCTTTTTCAAATAAAATGCATCCAACATTAAAACCAAAACATGCATGAAACATATGATTTACACAATTTAAAAACAATGCATGTGTAAATCAAGATTTCAAGATTTTCTAAATCAATGCATGTGTGTGAATTCAAATCATGAATAAAATGAATGATGCATCCATCAAATTGCAATAAACAAAAACCTAACAATCTCCCCCTTTGCAATTTGATGGCAAACCTTCAATATGTTGGCAAACCTTGCTCAACACTAAGACTTCACACACAGTCTTCAGCTCCTCCTTGGCTGGACAATTCTTGAAATCTCTTTGGATGCTCTCTTTGTCTTGGCTTGGGCTTTAGCTCTTTTCCTTCATTGTTCTTGATGCTTGGAGCTTGATCATTCTTCAAGCTTTCATTTCATCTTCCTTTCTTTGGCCAAGCAACTTCTTTAGCTCCCAAGCTTTCTTCTCTTCATTTCTCCCTTTTGACCATGCACTCTTCGTTTGGCAGATGTGCATTCTCTCCACCTTTAGCACTTTCTCCCCCTTAATTCTTTCTCCCCTTTTGCCATTAAGCTTGAGAACTTTCTCCCCCTTTGCCATTAAATTGCAAAGGTATCAATTGAAGAGGGGTACCTACACACATGAAACAAGGAAATACCTTTTAGTAGCACCTGTTAACAAAGGAAATAAAAATGTAATATATAACAGGTTATCATGCATGGTTGATAAGCTTATAAGGGTATCAGAGCTAATATAAGGTGAATTTGATCAAAACTAATACTTCCTATGAAGTTTTACTCCCCCTCAATCCATACTTCTCCTTTTGTCAAACATTTGACAAGAATATAACTATTTGGTGCAAGAAGATGGTTTAACCAATTGAGGGTTAACTTCAAGTGAAGGATTAGATTCCAAATGACTAATAAGCTCAATATGATCAAATTACCAATATAGAGCAAGGTCAAGGGATATACTAAACATAGCATCAAATAATATAACTATGAAAATCATATGCTATGAAGGTTTTGAAATCATTTCATACATTCATTAAATATAACTATCATGCACAAGATGAATGAAATGAAGTTCAACCATGAAGCCTACCTCAACCATTAACCAACCAAGATTATTAACACATAATCATGGTGGGTCATAAGATTTACCTATATGAGCATGAGAGGTGGCAAACATGAAAGATTATAATGCTAATGGAATGTGACAATTACAAAATCAAGCATCATAAAAGGATATTCATCACTTTAAATGATATAACTAATGGGCGTAGTGATGAACAAGAAAAATTGCATTTAGAAATATATATAACTTGGTAGAGCATGCAATTTACAAAAGTGTCAAATCATATGAATTCAACAACTAAGAATCCATCAAACAATCTATGAAATACAAGGAATGGATTTCAAAGAGGTTCATATGATTAAACACTACTATGAAGTTGAGACATGTTTAATGAATGATACCAATAAGAAAAATACACAGAAATCAACATCATAACCATCCAAGTCAAATAAAAACTAGAAAGCAAGAGGATGGATTTTAGAGTCCTAGAATGGTGTCTTCAAATAAAACTAAAATCAAGCACAACCAAACAAGGAACTATATAGACAATTGCATATAACAAGAATGTAACTAAATGAGCAAACATGTGAATTGCCTATCACAACATTCATTTCCATTTCTAAGATGATAAAACCGAATGCATAAAGAAATGAAAACATGGGACATGCTTTGATAAATGAAACTAATGAAGTTTTAAAGCAATTCCACATATGCAATCTTCAAATCATAAACAAAATCCAACAATGAACAAAATGAGTACGAAAAGAAGATAACATATTATCAATCATCAATTTGTATTCTAAAAATATAACTACAAGGGCTCATACAAATTGAAAACATATTTTCCATACCAAAAGATATAACTAGTAAGTTCATGGAAAATCTAAATTTTGTAAATCATTTGCAAAACAAATCTTACCAAGACATTCAACCAAATGATTTTGCAACATCAATCGATTATGAAAGGTCTAGCTATAAAAGCTTTTGACATCATAATCAATTGAACATGTAGAAATGCAATACAAGATATGAGAGTAAAAAGCAAATCTAACATGTGAAAAATATAATCAAATGATTTTGAAAACCATGATATATAACTAGAGAAGTACATGAAAACAAAATCAATTGATCATAAGGGAACAATGCATTTTAAGAAATGTAACTTATGAAAGAACAAAATGCAAATGCAACATGACCAACAAAAAGATTTACCTATAAAGGATAGGTTGGTCAATGAGGTCCAAGGCCTTAAGGTTTGACTAAGTAAATAGCTTTTGGAATCCACCTAAGGCCTTGGGAGGGTTGGTCTTTGAGGTCTATCTTAAAAGTCTTACCAACTATTGGAGATTTGACTTGATAAATTTTCAATTTAGACTTATCACCATGATGTTTAGATTTAACTAAATTTGGCTTAGGATGGTGATTAGTCTTTTGAGGTTGGTGACTTTCTTCTTAGGAGATGAATTCTCTTTTCTTTTCTTCTTATTTCCTTCATTAATTTGACTTTTGAATTTTAGATTTAACTTTGCAACTTTATTCAAAAGTTCTTTCATTTGAGTTATGGGAGGTAGGTTGAGAAGCTTTTTATTGATAGATTCTTTTAGAGTTGGTTTAACTTGTTTGAACTTTTTAGAATCTATTTTAGGAGACTCCTTTTTAATTGGTTTTACTTGTTTAGTCTTCTTGGAGTCTTCCTTGGTTTTTAGTGTCTTAACCATCATAGAATTTGATTTTACTTTCTTTGGTTCAAAGATGGGTTTAGACACATAGCTTCTTCTTTGTTTGCACTCAAACCTAAAATGTCCTTCAATGCCACAATAATTGCATTTAGTCATGGGCAAAGAAGTGTGAGTGCTAGAGAATGAGGACTCACCTTTCACAAATGTGTTGGTGAATTTAGGGTCATGAGAAATATTCCTATCAAATCCAAGACCCGTCCTATCTCCTTTTGATTTACCCAATTTAAATAACTTTTCAAATTTTTCTTCACTATGGGTAAATTTGCACTCATACTTTTGTTTGTAGGTTTCAAGTTGAGTGACTTGTTCTTTAAGGGTTGAGTTTTCATTTTTAACTTTTGTAAGTTCATTTTCAATTCCCTTAAATTTATTTAGCTCTTCATGGGCAAGTTTTAATTCAAATTTAATTTCATTAATAACATTGGATCCAAGTTCTAGAGTGTTTATCTTAATTTGAGCATTAGATAAATTTTCCTTAGAGATATTCAACTTGGATTCTAGGTTGTTAATGTTTTCATCTTGCCTTTTTAATTGATCTCTTAGTTTTGAATTTTCCTTATTAAGATTATCATAATCTATCTTTGATTCTCTTAGATCATCTTTAATATTAGATAGATTATGCAAAGAGATCATGAACTTAGATTCTGCACAATTTATTAATTCTTCTTTTTCTCTAAGTTCATCTTTTGAAGAGACTAATTCTTGGTTTAGCCTTTTAGATTCTTCTTTTAGTTTATTTTGTCTTTTAACAAGCTTTAAGTATAAGGTATACAATTCATCATAGGCTTGTTCAATGTCAATTTCATTTTCTTCTTCTTTTAATTCAAATTGAGATTCATTAGTTTCAATGTTGAATCTCCAATAGATGGAAGAATGAGGGGTCTAGAAGAATCTACAAAGTCTAAACTAGTGGAATCCATTCTAATGATTTTCATGAAAACACAACACTAGGGTTTTGACTCTAGGTTTTTACACCTAATCAAGAGTTCCAAACACTTGATCCTAATATAGAGCACGAGGCTCTGATACCAATTGAAAGTCCTGGGATCCTAACCCTAGAGGGGGGGTGAATAGGGTGAGCTACACTTTATGACTAATTATGACCAATTTTAATTTCTTTAAAACAAACTAGTCACATGTGATGATTAACATACATAATGCGGAAGCTAAACAAAACAATCACCACAACACAAGATTTATAGTGGTTCGGCCTCAATGCCTACATCCACTACCGGCTTGTGTTCCTCACACCCCACCGGATTTCCACTATTATGCTTTTCAAAAGGCTAAGCAATAACCTCTACAACTATGCTTTTCTAGGCTAAGCAATAACCTTACAATGTGCTTTTATAGGCTAAGCAATAACCTTTACACAATGCTTTTCTTAGGCTAAGCAATAACCTTAATACATAAAAGATTTCTCTCAAAGAAAGTGTCTTCACAAAACACTCTTATGAGATTACAATTTAAGCTCTAATAAATTGCCTCTAAATAGGCGGATATGAAATTGAAAAACTAACTCACACAACACTCTATGAAATGCAAAGATGTATGCTCATGATGTGTGTGTGTGAAGACTTCAATCAAGTTTAAAATTAAGCTCAATCAATATATGCTAAAAGCATTTAAAAGTTTAATGCACATAAAAAGATTTGATTGAAGTGTAATGCAAATCACATGTATAAAATGCAAACTTGTTAATGATTTATGAAAATCAAAATGACACAAGTTGTATGAAATTAATTTATCTTAAACATGTGATGCATATGCAATGTTGTTTTCAAAATGAAAGTTTAACTAAAGATCAAATGAATGAAAACAACAAAAGATGATTCAAACAAGTTAATGAAACATATTTATAAAACAAATCAAAGGTTTCAACATAACATGTTTTATAAAGTATTTTAAAACAAACTTGGATTGAATCAAAGTAAAGAATTCATCACAACATAAATCAAAGATAGAATGAAGGTAATGAATTCAATACATCATAGTTAACATGCTAAAAATCATTTACCAATAATTTAAGCAAAGCATGAAACATATGATTAAGAAAACTAAAACTTACTTAGAGATTTAACTTCATGATTTCCAAGCTTTAGCTTTCCTATAGACCCTTTGGTCTCTCTTGGTTCATCCCCTTTTCTTTGTCTCCAAACACCTCAATGAAGGCTTGAAAGTTGCTCAAAGTTCCACTCTTTTTCTCATGGGATGAACTCATATTTATACTCAAAAAGTGAGTATCAACGTGTCTTCGGTCGACCCCATACAGGCCCCGGTCGACCTCATGCAAACGGTCCCAAATATGACCGTTGGAGAGCCAACGGCTCTCTTCCCGGTCGACCTGCAGTGTGCCAGGTCGACCTGGTACATGGGCAGGTCGACCTGGTACACTGCAGGTCGACCCGGGACCAGAATTCCCATGTTTTCTCATGTATCAAAGTGATTTTTGAGGGGATTCTTTTGGGCCATTAAATCAAGCATGGAAACATGATTTTAAATCATTCTAATTATTTTAAAATCATGAAACATAAAAAGCCAAATATAATTTGAAACTTTAAAACATTGGCTAGCTTGATTTGTAAAAATTCTTTTTCAAATAAAATGCATCCAACATTAAAACCAAAACATGCATGAAACATATGATTTACACAATTTAAAAACAATGCATGTGTAAATCAAGATTTCAAGATTTTCTAAATCAATGCATGTGTGTGAATTCAAATCATGAATAAAATGAATGATGCATCCATCAAATTGCAATAAACAAAAACCTAACAGTATTTGTCTTTTGAATTTGTATGTTTAACTTAGAAACTCTCTCTCTTATCAAGCTAGCTTACTATCATCAAAGCATAAGTCAACAAAAAATCAAAATGTTCATAAGTGGCCTAAATTTTTAATAGCATCCTATTCACCCCCCCCCTCTAGGATTCGATCTTGGTCTTTCAATTGGTATCAGAGCTAGGTTGCTCTGGTTTAGGCCTTACAGCCTAGAGTTGAATCCTAGTGAGTGTGTTTCTTTTGTTGCCACTATGCAATCTCATCTGGGTGAGGGCAATGCCACCAATAGACCACCTTTGTTTAATGGAACACACTATAGGTATTGGAAAATTAGGATGCAAGTGTTCTTAGAATCCCAAAGCTTAGATGTGTGGAACATCATTGAAGAAGGCTATCATCTACCCACTGCCACAGAAAAGGATTCTGAAGGTAATATTATATCCTTAACTCTCAAACCTAAGAGTGCTTGGACTCCAGGGGAAAAGGATAGAGCTAATCTGAATGCTAAAGCAAAAAACTCTCTATATTGTGCCTTATCTCAAGAGGAATTCAAAACGAAATGTAGGAAAAAATGAAAACCAACACGAGCACTTCCCTTTAGGGTAGAGTAACTTGTAGGAATTGACAGTTTGTAAATAGGGCTCCCAATTAGAGAATTACGAGCGAAACATGGGATTTTCCAAAACTTAGGCTCCAAAACGGCCCTCTGGGGGTACAGATATAGGAAATGGCCCCTGGAAAAATTGGAAACCGGCACGATCACTTCCCTCGAGGGTGGAGTAACTTGTAGGAATTGAAGGTTCGCAAATAGGACTCCCGGTTAGAGAATTACGACTGAAACATGGGATTTTCTAACACTTTGGCTTGAAAAAGCCCCGTTGGGGGCCTGGAACGGTATACGGCTGGGGGAAAAATCGGAAACCAGCACGAGCACTTCGCTCGAGGGTAGAGTAAGTTATAGAAACTGGCGGTTGGCAAATAGGAATCTCGATTAGAGAATTACGGGTGAAACATTGTGTTTTCCAAGACTTACGCTTGAAAACGGCTCGCCAGGGGTCCGGAACGGGAAACGGCACCCGAAAAAATAGAAAACTGGCACGAGCACTTCGCTCGAGGGTAGAGTAACTTGTAGAAACTGACGGTTCGCAAACAGAACTCCCGGTTAGAGAATTACAACTGAAACATGGGATTTTCCAACACTTTGGCTCGAAAACAGGCCATCGGGGGCCCCGAACGGCAAACAGCTGCAGGAAAATTAGAAACCAGCACAAGTACTTTGCTCGAGGGTAGAGTAATTTGTAGGAACTGGCTTTTCATAAATAGGGCTCCCGATTAGAGAATTACGAGCAAACACATGGGATTTTCCAACACTTAGGCTCCAAAACGGCCTGCAGGGGGTCCAGAAATGGAAAACGGCACCCGGAAAAATAAAAAAACCAGCACGAGCACTTCCCTCGAGGGTAGAGTAACTTGTAGAAACTGACTGTTCGCTAATAGGACTCCCGGTTAGAGAATTACGACTGAAACATGAGATTTTCCGACACTTTGGCTCGAAAACGGCCTACCGGGGGCCTAGAACGGGAAACGGCCCAAGGTAAAATCGGAAACCGGCACGAGCACTTCCCTCAAGGGTAGAGTAACTTGTAGGAACAAATGGTTCGCAAGTAGGACTCTCGGTTAGAGAATTACGAGCGAAACATTGGATTTTCCAACACTTATGCTCGAAAACAGCCCGCCGGGGTCCGGAACGGGAAACTCCCCCTGGAAAAGTTCGAAAACCATCACGAGCACTTCCCTTGAGGGTAGAGTAACTTGTTGGAAATGACGGGTCACGAATAGGACTCCCTGTTAGAGAATTATGACTGAAACATGGGATTTTCCAACACTTAGGCTCGAAAACAGCCCGTCGGTGGCCTAGAATGGGAAACGGCCGCGGGAGAAATCGGAGAGCAGCACGAGCACTTCGTTCGTGGGTAGAGTAACTTGTAGGCACTGATTGTTCGCAAATAGGACTCCTGGTTAGAGAATTACGAGCGAAACATGTGATTTTCCAAAACTTAGGCTCGAAAACGGCCTGCCGGGGTCTGGAACGGGAATCGGCACAAGGACAATACGAAAACCGGCATGAGCACTACCCTCGAGGGTAGAGTAACTTGTTGGAACTGACGGGTCGCGAATAGGACACCCGGTTAGAGAATTAAGACTGAAAGATGGGATTTTCCAACATTAAGGCTCGAAAACTGCCCGTCGGGGGTCCAGAACGGGAAACGGCCGCCGGACAAAATGGAAAACCGGCACGAGCACTTCATTCGTGCGTAGAGTAACTTGTTGGCGCTGACGGTTCACAAATAGGACTCCCGATTAGAGAATTACGAGTGAAACATTGGGTTTTCCAACACTTGGGCTCCAAAATGGCCCACCGGGGGTCCGGAACGGAAACGACATCCGGATAATTCAAAAACCGGCATGAGCACTTCCCTGGAAGGTCGAGTAACTTGTAGGAACTGAGAGTACGGAAATAGGACTTCCGGTTAGAGAATTACGACTGAAACATGGGATTTTCCAACACTTAGGCTCAAATACGGCCCGTCGGGGGCCCAGAACTATAAACAGCTACGGGAAAAATCGGAAACTAGCACAAGCACTTCGCTCGAGGGTAGACTAACTTGTAGGAACTGGCTTTTCATAAATAGGACACCCGGTTAGAGAATTACGAGCAAAACATGGGATTTTCCAACACTTAGACTCCAAAACGGCCCGTCGGGGGTCCATCAATGAAAAACAGTCCCCGGAAAAATCAAAAACCAGTACAAGCACTTCCCCCGAGGGTAGAGTAACTTGTAGGAACTGACGGTTCGCAAATAGGACTCCTAGTTAGAGAATTACAACTAAAACATGAGATTTTCCAACACTTTGGCTCAAAAATGGCCCGCCGGGGGCCTAGAATGGGAAACGGCCAAGGTAAAATCGGAAACTGGCACGAGCACTTCCCGCGAGGGTAAAGTAACTTGTAGGAACAGATGGTTCACAAGTAGGACTCTCGGTTTTGGAATTACGCGCGAAACATGGGATTTTCCAACACTTAGGCTCGAAAACGGCCCGCCGGGGGTCCGGAATGGGAAACTGCCCCTGGAAACTTCGAAAACCATCACGAGCATTTCCCTCGAGGGTAGAGTAACTTGTTGTAACTGACGGGTCACGAATAGGACTCCCGGTTAGAGAATTACGACTGAAACATGAGATTTTCCAACACTTATGCTCGAAAACAGCCCGTCGGTGGCCTGGAATGGGGAACGGCGGGGGGAGAAATCGGAAACCGGCACGAGCACTTCATTCGTGGGTAGAGAGTAACTTATAGGCACTGATGGTTCGCAAATAGGACTCCCGGTTAGAAAATTACGAGCGAAACATGTGATTTTCCAAAACTTAGGCTTGAAAACGGCCTGCGGGGTCTGGAACGGGAATCGGCCCAAGGAAAAAATGAAAACCGGCACGAGCACTTCCCTTGAGGGTAGAGTAACTTGTAGGAACTAACAGTTCGCAAATAGGACTCCCGATTAGAGAATCATGAGCGAAACATGGGATTTTCCAACACTTAGGCTCTAAAACGGCCCACTGGGTGTCCAGAAACAGGAAATGGCCACCGAAAAAATCGAAAACCACCACGATCACTTCCCTCGAGGGTAGAGTAACATGTAGGAACTGAAGGTTCCAAATAGGACTCCCGGTTAGTGAATTACGACTGAAACATGGGATTTTCCAACACTTTGGCTTTAAAAAGGCCCGTCGGGGGCCCTGGAACGGTAAACGGCTGCGGGAAAAATCGAAAAAAAGCACGAGCACTTCACTCGTTTATAAGAACTGACGGTTCGCAAATAGGACTTTCGATTTAAGAATTACGAGTGAAACATGAGATTTTCCAACACTTTGGCTCGAAAACAGCCCGCCGAAGGTCCGGAACGGGAAACGGTCCCCGAAAATACTGAAAACCGGCACGAGCACTTCCCACGAGGGTAGAGTAACTTGTTGGAACTGACGGGTCGTGAATAGGACACCCGGTTAGGGAATTAAGACTGAATGATGGGATTTTCTAACACTTAAGGCTTGAAAACTGCCCACTGGGGGTCCGGAACGGAAATAGCCGCCGGACAAAATCAAAAACCGGCACGAGCACTTCACTCGTGTGCAGAGTAACTTGTAGGCACTGACGGTTCTCAAATAGGACTCCCGATTAGAGAATTACGAGTGAAACATTGGGTTTTCCAACACATGGGCTCTAAAACGGCCCACCGGGGGTCTGGAATGGGAAACGACATCAGAAAAAATCAAAAACCGGCACGAGCACTTCCCTAGAAGGTAGAGTAACTTGTAGGAACTGACGGTATGGAAATAGGACTCCCAGTTAGAGAATTACGACTGAAACATGGGATTTTCCAACACTTTGGCTCAAAAACGGCTGCGAGAAAAATCGGAAACCAGCACAAGCACTTCGCTCGAGGGTAGAGTAACTTGTAGGAACTGGCTTTTCGTAAATTGGACTCCCGATTAGAGAATTACGAGCAAAACATGGGATTTTCCAACACTTAGGCTCCAAAGCGACCCGCCGGGGGTCCTGCAACGGAAAATGGCTCCCGGAAAAATCGAAAACCAGTGCAAGCACTTCCCCCGGGGGTAGAGTAATTTGTAGGAATTGACTGTTCGCAAATCGGACTCCCGGTTAGAGAATTACAACTGATACATGAGGTTTTCCAACACATTGGCTCAAAAATGGCCCGCCGGGGGCCTGGAACGGGAAACGGCCAAGGTAAAATCGAAAACCGGCACGAGCACTTCCCTCGAGGGTAAAGTTACTTGTAAGAACAGATGGTTCGCAAGTAGGGCTCTTGGTTTTAGAATTACGACCGAAACATGGGATTTTCCAACACTTAGGCTCGAAAACAGCCCGCCGGGGATCCGGAATGGGAAACAGCCCATGGAAAGTTCAAAAACCGTCATGAGCACTTCCCTCGAGGGTAAAGTAACTTAGTGGAACTGACGGGTCACGAATAGGACTCCCGGTTAGAGAATTACGACTGAAACATGAGATTTTCCAACACTTTTGCATGAAAACAGCCCGACGGTGGCCTGGAACGGGAACGGCCGGGGGAGAAATCGGAAACCTGCATGAGCACTTCGTTCGAGGGTAGAGTAACTTGTAGGCACTGAAGGTTCGTAAATAGAACTCCCGGTTAGAGAATTAAGACTAAAACAGGGGATTTTCCAACACTTTGGCTCGAAAAAGGCCCGTCAGGGGCCAGGAACCGAAACGGCTGCGGGAAAAATCAGAAACCAGCACGAGCACTTCGCTCGAGGGTAGAGTAAGTTATAGAAACTGGCGGTTCGCAAATAGGACTCTCGATTAGAGAATTAGGAGAGAAACATTGCATTTTCCAACACTTAGGCTCGAAAACGGCTTGCCAGGGGTCTGAAATGGGAAACGGCACCCGGAAAAATCAAAAATCGGCACGAGCACTTCCGTCGAGGGTAGAGTAACTTGTAGGAACTGACAGTTCGCAAATAGAACTCCCGGTTAGAGAATTACGACTTAAACATGGGATTTTCTAACACTTTGGCTCGAATATGGCCCGCCGGGGGCCTGGAACGGGAAACGGCCCAAGGTAAAAATCGGAAACCGGTACGAGCACTTCCCTCGAGGGTAGAGTAACTTGTAGGAACAGTTGGTTCGCAAGTAGGACTCTCAGTTAGAGAATTACGAGCGAAACATTGGACTTTCCAATACTTAGGCTCGAAAACGGCCCGCCGGGTGTCCGGAACAGGAAACTGCCCCTAGAAAGTTCGAAAACAGTCACGAGCACTTGCCTCGAGGGTAGAGTAACTTACTGGAACTGACGGGTCACGAATAGGACTCCCGGTTAAAGAATTACGACTGAAACATGGGATTTTCCAACACTTAGGCTCGAAAACAGCCCGTCGGTGGCCTGGAAATGAAAACGGCCGCGGGAGATGATGGACCGCGCTCCTGCTCGGTTCTACCGAGGTCGGCGGACGTGGGAGTCCGTTTGGTTCCGACCCTTTCGTAACCGGGGGGCAAGGGCGTGCATCAACATTTCTTTTTTTGTGTGGGTGTGCCAGATTTTCTATTTTTACTTGGAATTGCAAGTGGTGATCCAGAGATCAACCTTCGCAAGTAAAAAGGAAATCAACTTCTTTCAGATTTTCCATTGCACATATATTTAAGAAAAGAGACATTTTCTTGGTTTGCCGTGAAAGGCGATTTTTTTGGCATTTATAGCCGATTTTAGCGTTTATAGCCGATTTTGGCGTTTATAGCCGATTTACAATCCTTATCAATAATGAAAGACAAGAGTTGTGATTTTTGTCTCTTTTGAAAAAATACAAACTACAATGAAAAGCAAGAAAAGGAGGATCTAACTTCTCAGGAGATTGTGGGGGACCAGTTTAGATTGACGGTGGCAAGCCATATGTGGGCTTCGCCATCATCCATGCAGATGAGAACAGAGGATGCTATTGATTCGCTTGGCTTGGCTATAACCTCAAGTTTTTAGAGAACAAAGACCAAAAGAAGGTCCTATGTCCAATAAAAAGCCAAGTAGACGGGCTTGAAAAGCCATGTCTAAGCCATTGGCGGAGGAGATTGAGGGCATTTAATCGCCTTTAATTGCCATGATGGGAGGAGTTTCATGAGTTAAATGCCATGAATCTCTTGACTTGTAACTCCCAGATGCTTGCTTCTGATTGGTCCGTCCAAAGGAATGGATTAATGACTGTAATAAAGCTAGTCAATTAATCGCATTAAGTGGTCGCCGAGCATCTGAAGAGTCGCGGGCCGTGCCGCGTCTTTTGGGATTCTTCTGGTGATGATCATCGATGGATCTTCATGTAGATCGACATCAGATGACCATATAATTTCAGGTGTTTGTTGCCAACAGCGGGTCGGTGTCATCTGTCCTGTCGATTTCTCGATCGGTCGGGTAGAAAGCACACTTTTTTTTGGTTGACCGGGTGCCGATCAATATTGTTTTCGATACTCTTGATGATTGACCCGTGTTTTGGACGGATGTCAGAGGATTTGGTGTCTCAAAAGCATGAATTTTAGAAAGTACCAGAGGCTGGGCGCTTCGAATCGCGAAAAAATGGCGAAAACCGGGGTTTCCTGGTCCTTCCCGACGACCCCGGGCTCCAGGTTCGCCGGCGACCCTGGGGGGTTTTCCCCCTTTTTGTCCCGTTTTGTGTCCGTTTTTTGCTGTTTTTCGATTCTTTTTTCTTCTGTATTTTTCCTTGACATTTTTGACCATTTATTGGCCTGATTTTCCTGTAGGAAACCTGATGAGAATCCTTGCATTTTATTTTGCAAAGTTTCCAATTTCCTAAGAAAGCCGAAGACTTTGTAGCGTAGAGCTGCCGATTTTCCGTCAGAAGCTGAAACTGGGTCAAACGATGTCGGAATGACCTGAAATTTGGTGTGAAGCCTCCTGAGCAATAAATAAGACCAACCATAGGCTTTTGTTTGAGTTTTGAAGCCGTTTGGGGTCCTATCACCAGTAGACTTGTTTTTGTCGCGATGAAGATGTCGCGGTTTGATGTGCGGTCAACCGATATCCGATTGACTTGAAATTTGACAGGGAACCTATTGGAGTCATTTTAAGATGATCCATAGGCTCTGTCTTGAAAACCATGGTCCCGGAGAGCTTTGCCGCCGAGAGGCCTGATTTGGCTTCCGAGCGTCAAACTATGGTCAAATGTTGTCGAAATGACCTGAAATTTGACGTGTAGCCCTTTATAAGCATTTGAAGCCGTCCATGTGCTCTATCTGATGAGTAATGGCCTCGGTGGTTCTCGCCTCCGAGAGGCTTGATTTAGCTGTTCGAGGGTTGATGTAGGGTCAAACGTTGTCAGTTTGACTCCGAACTTGACGTGGAGCCTTTGGAAGTATTTTGAGACCATCCATCGGCTCTGATCGAAGATTTGGTGTCTCCGATGTTTTTGCCGCCGAGAGCTCCTTTTCGGCTGTCGGAGAAGCGAAGTTAGGCCAAATGATTTTGAAATGGCCCGAAACTTCTTGTGTACTCCTCTTTTAGCTGTCTTGAAGAATCTTGCAGTTTTTGTTTGATTCTGACAAGATTTGATTTTTTGGAAGTAGCATTGCCTATTTATGGCAGGTTGCGACTTCATGTAGCTCTTTGGATCTTGAAGAGGCAAAGTGACATTTTTGGTGTCAACAAATGCCCCCTCGAGGTACAGCGACGAGTTGCTTAACTTTTGTAGTCGATGTGCCTCGAAGAGATTTTTGAAGGAGAGCCTGTGACTTGACCAAGAGTCTTTGAGCAGTCTTTCTTTTTGGTATTTGTAGCCTTTTGAGCTTCCGGGGGAATTTTATGGTAGTGAAAGGGATCACGTACCATCTCGAGGCAAAGTTTTGAAGATGACATCAAGGATGTGGATTTGGGTTTTGACCTTGTGACCTAACAGGCTGTATGTGGCAGGTTAGGGGGTCGGGTTTGGTTTTGATCGTGTGACCCAACAAGCTGTATGTGGAATGTTGGGGGATCAATTTTGGTTTTGATCTTGTGACCTAACAGGCTGTATGTGGCAAGTTAGGGGATCAGGTTTTGGTCTTGTGACCCAACAAGCTGTATGTGGCAAGTTAGGGGACCAGGATTTGGTTTGATTTTTGTGGAATGTCAATTTCAAGATTTTGGCTCAATTTGGTAGATGAGGCTGGATGGTTTGATTTTTGGAAGCTCATGGGGCTTGGAATTCTTTTTGTATGGTTGAATCAACTCAAAAGAGGCATGGAACCATTTTTGTATGCTCTTGGTAAGAGGGATTTCTCTTTGACTAAAAGCCCAAATTTTTTTTTTCAAGTGCCTAGGTGGTCAAACCTGGCTCATATGGGCTAACCCATGGGACCTTAAGCTTTTGAAATGGCTTAGATCTCATATGGTGTCATTTTTTTAAAGAATATCCAAAAATATCTCATTTGGATAGAGAATATCTAAGAATATCTTTACTTGGAGAGAATCTCTCATATTCCCTTTATTTTGGGATAGGATATCTCAAGATATCTTCTTTTGGGAAAGAATCCTTCATCGATCTCTTTTGGGAGAAAATCTCTCAAGATATCTTTCTTTTGGGAAAGAATCTTTCTAATCTCTTTCTTTTGGTAAGGTTACCAATTAGTAACACTTACCTTTTTCTTCTTTCCTTCTTTGGTTTGCTCTCTTCTATAAAAGCAAGGAGGAGGTTGGATCTCTTGCTCTTATTACTTTCTTTTGCA